>SJOL01006398.1:282514-313751 GCA_004794785.1 Opisthorchis felineus | reverse complement strand
CTGATTTGCATGTCATTGTTTGTTGTAAAATAATTTCATGTTGGTGCTCAATTTCGAAGTAAAATTGATGAAAATTCCAGGCGTAAATCTAGCTGATGATTCACAGGAAGAGCGAAACCGGTAGTGGAACGTTCATGGATCTAATCAATCTAGCACTGAAATTGCCGTTGAATTCCAGCAATATCCTAGGGGGTGTACGGGGAAGAATAACCACCTCATTACTAGCAGATTACATCAAGTCAAGACTCCTCAAAGATTATCTCAACTGGTATGATGAACTGTGCATTGGCCATTTTGAGCCTTTAGCCCTATCACTAAAACTTCAGCAGACGCAGCGGAACAAGACTGCTAGTGACCTAGCATAATTAACCCTTTTTAGAACCCTCTCCAGACCGCTTCCGGGATACGCAGGAATCGTTGTCGCATAAAACCATCGCCTTCAAACCGATACCTATAAAACTGTCACATTTCTGCATCTGCGTCAAAGCTACAGTAAGATGCGATTGTAAATTGTACATACTTTCACTAAAGCCGTTGGAAATTTCAACATAGTTTTGCCTGTTGTTCCCCGGTGCATGAAGTTTATTATGCTGGAACAGCGATATTATCCACTTGTTTGTAGTACCTCTTAGAGAAGACCTTATTAAATGCACAACCTAACTACAGTATGCATCAATGTTTACGCAAAAAATTGTAATGCCTTCGAAAGCTATAAACGCGGTTGTTTCGTGCGCTGCTGCAATGTCCTTTAGTCGTGATTTCAGGGCGTTGTCCGACAATTTGAACTTTCGAAGTTCTGTTAAACGTAAGTAAAACAGGGCAGCAACTCATGTAGCACGAACTACCAGGGCAAATGGAAAATCAGCTGTTCATTAGATAAACACAACCCACTCTGGAAAGGCCGATTGTTTCCAATGGTTCACTTATAAATAAGCCCAATTGTATTTCTTTTTCGATGAAAATATAATGAACGGTATTATATAAATTATGTTTTAGACACAAGACTAGCGACAAAAAAACAACGCTTTGGCAGAACTACTCAGCAAGATGCTTTACCGCAGCATGTTATTAACCTGTCATATAATTCAACAAGAATTAGATTTTGAAAGCGTAGATAAAGCAGCTAAGTGGAACAGCATGAGAGGTTTGGACAAACTATGATGGGGTCACGTCGTGATGACAGGTTTCAAGTGAGTTAGGTTGGGTGCACATCAAATTGTGTGAGAATTTTGAACCTACGATAAGTGATGATCAAAGATTGGAGTCGAACAACGGGACTAGTCAGATTTACCGAGTATGAAATAGATCAGACATTCACAAGTCTTTTATTATCAGAGTAAACACATACTCAGGGTCATATACCTTTGCCCCGAAGGATCCGTTCTAAAGCGTCGGACGGTCGCCACTTTGGTCCAGCAAACCACTGAAAATTTGGCTCGACGTCCTGCAATTTGGAATGAGTCTTGCATGCCAGTGCAGGCTGACATATCAGTAATATGTTTTGCAATGGAGATTTTTCCGAAGTGTGTCAGCCGATTGGAGTATGGATTTCGGTAAGGATTTTATCTGCGCACAAATTTCATTTACACATGCGCTTCCGCGGCGACCTTCACATTCGCAGAAGGGGCTTGTGGAATGGGCAGATTATCCTTCACGGGCATCAGCGGAATTATTGTCGTTTCGGTCGACCACACGAGATCAGCTGCAGGAAAAGTGCGCTGTGCTCTACTCTGCGGTCAAAGCTTGATATGTCTGTGAACTATGGAGACGGTATTCTAAGCGGATATACAATCCCTCGGTCGTTCGTCCTCTGAGCTAGGCAACTAGGCTGGATTGGTAGGTTGCTTTAGTAGTTGTGCGCTGAGTGTTGGCATGTGTGTGCAGCTGGCTAACGAAGCGCTACGCCGCACTTCACAAAGGCACTGATGTTTGCAACTGGATTCGTGATGAAAAGCTTGCAAGCAATTTGCCTAACTCGGTGAACGAACCAAAGACCATCTATTCTACCTAAGCGACAAGCGTTCTGCTCAGTAGCATGAAGTTTCTACTTTAAGCCTCAGGCTATTTCCGTCCCCGATGGGATCGGAATGGATTATTTCCATAAGAAGTTGTCCTGGTGTCCTCCTTGTTTTTGGCTCTCCCCTGTGTACCCTGAGGTTCAGTTAGAAAGGTGTGGGAATGCACCTCAAATTCTGTTTAGATTACGAATTCTGATAACAAACCGCTTGCGTGGGTGGGAAGAAAGACAGCTTTCGTTCCGTTTAAAAGAACATGCCCAAACTGATACTCAAATTTGTCAACACAAGTCCCAAAAATTTCACCCTGGCAGATACGTTACTGATGCATCAATCTGCACTGGCACACCAGATTCATTCTATAATTTCAATGAAGATCTCGTCCTGAAAGTGGAGCCAATCCATGCTAAAAAGTCTAGAAGCGCTGTACAGCTGTCTCATCCATATTAGGAACGAGCAGCTGTGCGCTACTCATGAAACGCGAGAGGGTGGAACCCACGACCTCTTGGCTAGTAGTTGGACACTTAATAGCTCTTCCATGATCGGATGATCATAACTGTAATTAACTTGCACTTGGTTAGAAGTTTCATTCTGACGTTATACAAAGATGCTTACCACCCGACGCTGTGTCCGTGACCAACTCATTCCGTTCTGATAACCATTTAGTGTAGGTTCAGACCTTTCACTGAATCTGACGTGCATTCAGCGTCAATCAGTCTTCACTCATCGTCACGTCGTGATTTCATCATTGGTTGTTCAGACATCTCATCTTGTTCGATACTAGCTTAGATGACAGTAGACGTTAGAATAATATCCGCGAAATCATATGAACCTGACTAACCCTCTCGAAAAGTTTGGTTTTGTCATGGGGCTTGTTTCGTATTCATAGAAGGGACACGTTGCCATACTTGTCAGTATGTAACTCCATGTTGGCATGTGTGATGTTTTTTTCTATGTTAACAGTTTAGGAGCTGGTATATTTGGTGCCCTTTGACACACATTTTTTGTCGGATGCTGTCTCCCGCTGCTGAACATTCATTACAGAACATTTCAAATCCTCCCAAAACGCCGTTGCAATTCATTCACTCTCTACTAAAAATCTCCTGCAGGATGTGATTGAACGTTGTGACTACGTCTTGTCATTTTACATTTTGACAGACCAAATGAGATGCATTTGTGATGTGTGACAATCAATCATAATGGTGTTTCCAATCGTTTCGTGCCAAAGGAACACGAACTCGACCCAACTCTCAGATGCAAATGTAGTCTGTCAGCTCTGCTGAAATCACTACAGTGCATTGACATGTCGCGGCATAAAGAGGGGTATGCTTTGGCCTTAGGATTGTTTGTCCAGCTAATTGCGTACTCATCATCATCAGTCGAGTGCGTCATTTCTAGAATATATTCTTCATAATAGTTGTGCACAAATCGTCACGAAATTAGGGGTAAGGGTTGTCGAAAATTTTTTTGCGTTGTCCATATATGTGTAACAAATTTGGAGAAGCCAAGCAGACGGGTTTGAGTAAAATTCTTCGGGCCATTAAATTCACACTGAAGACGCTTCTGCGTATGTTAATCTAAGTATTGGATACCCAGTTGCCAAGCTGGAAAAACAGATGAACTGACACCTGATCAAAAGCTAATTAGCGACAAACTACCAGAGTCGCAAATTTCGCAATACAATAGATACTGCTCTAAATTCACCCTATTTTTCTCCGTAAACCTAACTGCCTTTCGACGTGTTCCCAACGAATTTGGAGTGGTCATATTTCGAGCTTTTTGTTCTCGTTTCAAGCATAAAGCATTATTTATGGCTTCTGCTTGCATCTAGTCTAGCCACTTCCAGACTGCGGCTACTCTCCTCTTGTCCTGATGAAACTCCTAGTTCATGTGCTCAACTGTTCGCTCTTGCTGCCCCTCTCTGGGAGAGCTGGCCGTAACTCAATTGTGGTTACTCTCTGTCTGTCGTTGCTTTGCCTCATGCTGTCGTGTTCAGTCCAAATGATTTGTTCGTATGTCCCAGACCCCACTTAACTTAGAATTGCAGTGTACGTGACTTAGAACACACCAATTAAGTGAAGTCACGATATTATACGGGGATATTGGTTGTTTTCTTCCTTGATAAAAGCCCCCGCACTTTTATCCGTTTATAGTTCCGAAAGTTTCTGTGGATCAGTAAACAGACTGCGGACGAGCTCAGACACGGAATCAACAGTATGAGGAGTCTTATCTTATTAACGGAGCACATGCTCCACTATCTGAGCGAATGGTTTTCGCGCTCCTTGTTTCTTCTAAACCACGTGAGAGTTCGCGCTTATGAAACCTTGCTGCGAGTCTTATTTACCCAATGGATTAGAAAATTAGATACAGTTTAGACGAATACACTGTTCTTACTCGCTACAATGACATTTTCGCGTGGAAGACTCTAACGCTGACCCAAAGCACGCGAAACACGGCTAGGCGATTCAAAAAGTTTGTTGTTGCGATTTTTACTGATTTAAAGGTACATTTATCACTGCGACTTTAGATTTCCTGTTTGATTGACAACATCGATGTGGAATTCAGTCTTTTCACATAGGAAATCATTTCTCTACAACAAAAACTGCCATCAATAGCAGTTTGTCTAACTTGACAATTTCATTTAGATATTCACTTGGCCGTTGATAGCTAGCCGTGTGCTAGCCCAGTTAATATTTCTGACATACGCCTGGGCAGGTCCCAGTTCACGTTAAACGTTTCAGCCTGACCGGATCCGAAGCAATATTTTCTATTCATCAGTTTCAGATTTGGGTTTGTAGGCGAAGTTGGTTAATGCCCCACTTTTAGGAATTAAATAATCCAACAACTCTCAGTAAATCTTAATAAAGTTAAGAGGCCTACTGCATGATTGTACACATATCACTGGGCGTGAAGATTCCTCTACTACTTAGCACGTTAGGATGAATGAAGAGAACGATACCACAGACGATCCTTATCGCAACGGTGGCAGTTCTCACGAAATACTCAGCACTTAGCAAGAGCAATGGGCAAAGTAACTGGGGCAAGGATAGAGCACTGGAAGTGTTTAAATCGCCTTCTGCCTACGGATCATCAAGATTGCGTAAATTCACCGGTCCTCTATGCCTGTACTTAATGTCCGTGAGGTTGTGGTAGAGATGCAGCACTAGGAACAGAACTTTTGAACTCCAAGACCTGTTTTTCAGATGCGGATGAAGACAGCTTCTGCCATTATTAGCGTCCGAGTTTTATCTAACGTTGGTAGTTGCGCACCGGTCTCTCAGATAAACTTGAAGTTATTGGTGACACCTAATTGGCACAGACTTAAGCTCTTTGTGCACTACGAAAGATACCGTTAGAGTAGACGAAACAGATTATGGGACATTCGTTTATACACTGGTCTCGTTGTTCGGCGGATATGTCAAGTCACACAGGTTTCTCCAAACGGACAGCCATGCGTATAAAATAACCTTATAAGGAATTTGAACTCCCAGCACTTATACACAAATGCGATGCCTAGTGCAGGTGATGTGCTTGTCCTAAAGACCTAGGCATCTGTATGAACCTTGTTCGCTTTTTGTGTCAGAAACAAATAAATAAGTCAGCAGCACTGTTATGGTTGGTGTTCTTGCTGTTTTTGGTTTCATATCTCTTTCCAAGTAGGATGCTAACCAGTAGTCCACTGTATCCTTGCATTGTATCCTTGATGTGTAGTATTGCTGTTCTGCTTGACTTTAGTCTTTACCCTGATATTTTTGACAGTGACGTCTTCGGACAAAATTCTTGTCCCTAACTTTTGAGGGCTTGTTTCTTTGCTTCAGCACTTTCGAGTCGACTTATCAACTTAGCGTCTTAGCAACACACTGATAAAAATGGCACTACGTAAATAACGCCACATTGTGGTATACGTTTACAACTACTTCGGCAACTGCATTTTGAAATCACACCCGTCTATCAAAATAACCTCAAGCAAACGACTGGTATTTTTTGACGAAACGCAAGTACATTCCTTTTCCAAACTCCAGTTGAGTCATTTAGGCAGGCAAGGCCAGTTACAAGGTCTTCTTTCCGTGTCACAGATATAGCTTTTCCGGATAAATAAAATATGCCTTCATCCTGTCGCGAATTGTTGGTATCAGAATCGTCACAAGTGTGGCATTGACGATTTCACCGTGATTCATTTCGTATAAGGCAATCGAGGAATAGACATAAGTTAAAGGAAACAGGAAGAAGTATCCAAATCGACAGCTACCGTTAAAAGACGTCAAAAGGTCATTTGATTGATTAAAGGGTCGCCCAAATATCTATCGCTTGAGACTGAAGTCCGGTAGGTCTAACTACTGATTAGTCCGAACCAGACAGCTGTTACGAGCACACCGTCACTTTAGATGACTTAGGCAGGTGGGGTGTGACTGGCCGGATACTCCTCACGGCATTGTTCTGTATGTATTACCGGATACAGCGGATTATGGAGTCATGGTTCTTAGTACCTCAACAATCGGCCTCACCAACGCATGCCGAGCTTAAAATCAAACGGCTTAATCGGCAAGTGTATATCCGAGATCAGCCAGATGGAATTCCTGTCAGTTTGTATGACTCCGTCTGAATCACGAAATCAACAGAACGTCATGATTTTACAGGTTACAGAGAGCTCGAAAAGAAGAAGTAGCCATCAGACCAATGGTTGACTACATAACCGGTTTGATATAGAAGCTTCTAAAGTTTTTAGACTGGATTACCAAACCCATTCAGGATAATCTGGTAGGCCTGGGACCATTTCGCTTTTGTTCACAGTATTATAGGAGGCACTACATGGCGATGAATTGTTCAGCAGTTCTGACCTATGATCGCTGTATATATGTGAAAATGACCTGACTGATTACTCTTACCAATGTATAGCCCACTGAAACAGCGTAAGGAGTCAAACTGTGTCTACAACCACCTTTTGTTGCGCTTAAGCAGATTCTGTACAAACAAACGGAGTAGTTGAGTGAACTCCAGTTGTACCAGCCGTGATGAACACTCTTGTTAGAAAACTAGAAAAACGAAAATTAATCGACTACATATTTGGCAGCGTTGTATCGGTGATATGCTCGTAGGCGTGCTACGTGATTTTTCCAGCGACCTACTAGTTTCTCTGAACTTCCTATCTACAGGCGTAAGTGCCTCTGTTATGACTGAAATTTCAAAGCAATTGCTAAGATGTCTAGACCGTTCTGGCGCTGCCAGACAGCCCGGTTTAATGGGTCTGTGTACGGAATCCCACCTCAGTCCACACGGTATTTGAAGTGTTTTTTTATTTCATCCAGTTAATATAAAGCGGACTGTAATGCAGTCACTGATGAACGGGGCTTGCAAGATCTGCTCTAGTGAAGTATCCAAAGTAAATGCTGTGCCAAAAAACATACACCTAGCGGATAAAGCAGCAAACGAATCAAAACGAGACAACAGCTCAAAGGCAGAACATTTCTAATGACTAATTCGTGAACTTCCGAACAAGTTCATGCTATTTTAGCAACACTGTTTTCAAGATAGATAGACAATAAAATGAAAAGCATTTGGTCCGCTTTATGCGTCCCAGTTCACTGGGTAGTCAGACAGTCTGTTTCTTCAGTATTCTTCCGGAGACATCAATGCTACTAATGTAAAGCAGACTAGATTGAGTGTGCGTCGCTAAACACAAGGGGTATACATGTTTTCCGCCTCAGAAAGCCTCACAACCTAAAAACCTAGAAAGAGACCCGGCAATCGTTGTTCACGTTCTAGCAGAGACTCCCATGGTCTTGCTTTATCAGCCTCAACTAATTCAAAAATAACTTTTGACATTTATGATACGATGCTGTGTGGAGTGTATGGCGCGTCTTACCCGACGTATATACTTCGTGCGCAACGAAAGTCTACACGTGTCTGGTTAGGACCAGGCAGCAATCAGTTCAATTAGGCACGTGGTGTATTGACTTTAGCCTCAAAGCGCAGGCGTAGGAGTGAGCCCCTGAACAATCAACTGGTCTCCTTGTAACGCCCTTGTAACAATAACTGTCCCTTTGAATTCTTTTTGTTTTTTCGTAATTCTGATTACTTCACTCCTAAAGGTTCCCCCCCCCATGTGGCCGAAACGTCAAACAATAAACTCCGGTATTTTAATGCTGGACTATTGCATAGTACTCTAGCCAAACTTATTTCTTCCACACAACGCCCAACCTTTGCTCTTCATTCTCACCGAAGTCGGATATTCTCTAACAGAGAAGAGATTATTTTCTTCTTTCCTCTAGGAAATCTTGAAACGAGTCAGTTTTATGTGTTCAGCCTTTGGAATGTGATAAGCTCCCAACGCCGTTTCCTATCATGAATAATAGGGATTATTTGTTTTAGATTTCAACCTATACAAGGCTGGTTCTCCAACTACGAACTAAAGAACCCAAGTAACAAGAGTGTGTAGGCATTACCCAGACGATAGTCTTGATATTGCAAACAAAATATTCTCACATCAGTTTGCAAAACTGCAATAATGAAATCAATACAGTAGAGCATTCTTTTGTTCTTTGACGGGACTGCTTAAAACAGTCACTTCGGGATAAATGGCTTCCATAGAGAAGGTTGTAACCAAGTAGCTGCCTTCTACATCAAACAGGTCCTAGGGATGCATATTGTTCTCACTGCTTCAAGTAGAATGATGCAAACTCAGTTGCACATCAGGCTGCTGTTGATCTGTTCGCCGAGCATGACAAGTTGCTTTCAAGCGTCTTGTCATTATTCATGGGAACATCATCAGTGTATGGCTGATTTGTCCATTGTTGGAGATATTGATGACTTCCCCGAGACTGGCAGTGAAAATTGCGCAAGTTAATATCCAAACCTGAAAGACAGAGCAGTAACCGCCAAATCTGCAGCCAGTGAACCAACCGAGCTAACGGGAGACACAAGATGCGGTCACCGTAGAAGGGTCGTCGATGCTGAGGGGTCAGATCCTGCCCAACTACACTCGGGACTGTTCAGTGTAAACCATATTTTAAAAACATGTAGCCGACTGTTGTATACTCTTATGTGTGTTATCTATGAGTGTGCACCCTGGTGGCGTCTTGCTAGATGCCAGTGCATTTGTAATATATTTGCGTGTTATTTGGAAATGCCGATTTCGACCACAAACATATCTCCGCGCCGTCGTTTATCTGCACAAATATCCTGGCTCTATGAAAAGGGCACACAACGCTTAGGTTTAACCGAATCCAACATGTGATTTGCAGCGCAGTTCAAAGCTGCCCTGATAAATGTCAAGCCACAAAACATGCGATTAACTGACTACTAGACAGAACGCAGATCTATGGCAAGTGATTACGTGACATGCCCCAATAGATTCGAATACGGTATTGTAGCATCTTTGTGAGTGATACGTAGATTAGGTGAACCGGTGCTTACTGAATGAAAAAAGGCCTCCCATTGCGGAAACAGCGAGCTTTTTACTTCAGAAAAAATTAACAATAAATGGAACAAGATGCACAGAAAATTTCATTCGCAAAGACAGGCTAATAGGAGGGTTAAGGCAGAAAAAGGTGTTTAGCACTTCTGTAACAGTAGAAAAGGGATTAGAAAACAAGTAAAATTTATCCATAGGACCGATAGTCTGTCCATGACACACCTTGACTATGTGCCCAATTCATTTTTGGATTGTGAAGAGAAGGTTGAGCGTGCTGCTTGTATTCGCAGAAAATCTCATGTCAAACAGAGGTTCGTTTGGTATATCTGCGGATATTTTTTTGAGTAGCAGTGTTCAGTCCAACCTATTTAGTTCTCCATTAGACCTTCAATATTTGATGTCTTGGTTTAATGCAGTACCATCAGGCACCTTCGGTTTCTATGCGGATAGAGCAAAGAACCTACCTTGTGTAATATGTAGTTACAACTGTCATTGGCTCGGTAAGACCCCTTTGACCAGGACAGAAAGCATCTCTCATAAATTTGTCAGAGCCCACTTAAAATTTCGAGTTCGATGAACTTACCTTGTGTCGATAAAATTGTGCAGGACTTGTCTTCCCAAAATCCGCGTCACCAAAAGTAATGTAGCATTTTATCTCAGAAATATTCTCAATGTGCAGAGAAAGACAAATTTATAGAGAAATTTGAGGTTTCTGAGTGATATTCAAACTAAACTCGAGTGACAAGGAAGGGATTTGCGGATATTACTCTAGGGAGAGGCAAGTTATTTCACTCATTTCATTTATTAAACCATACAAGTTATTGATCACTTGACATCTATCTTGGTATCGACTTACCATTCATCCTTGAAAAAGTGGGAACTATTGGGCGCGTAGCAATGTGTTCGTCTAAAATGCAAAACATTATCGTTAATTTTCCCGGCCTGATAAATCAGTCATCTGGAACATTCCTCCCTCCTCTAACACTACGGCCTAAAATGCTGTGTAGCAGGTAAACAGGATTCGTACTGCCGGTTCCTCTACATATTACATTTTATAATATACGCACCGGTTTCTGGTTTCTTGACTAAAATGCTTGTGCGCCACTTGGTGGGTTCATCGCTGTTTGATTAGAGCCACCTTGTCTTGTTCATCTTACACACAAAATGGGAAAACTGGAAAAGGAAAAACCCGACTTTTGCCAACAGCCTGGCGGTTAAACCCACGTCGTCCAACCAAGTTATTACTCTTAGAAAAGAGTCCTTTCCGGCGGAGGCGGAGGCAAACTTCAATCCTAAAAGGTGAATAAATCTTACGAGGTGGCTTTAAACCGTTCCAACTACTTTTCCTTAATCTACAGTTGGCGTAGAAGAAACGGAAGAAACAGAAACCACCCAACTAGGTAATAGCGGCATATTCAGCACCACATTGAATCATATTCTTTCCCACTTTGCCGATAACATTTAGGCTGCTATTTGCCTGGTCATTACTATACACATGTTCTTTATACCTGTAATTTCCAGAGTGCACCTGAACTGTGCGCTCCTTGTGCGTTGCGTGAAAGTGCCATTCTATTTACGTCCGAATGGATAGCCAACGAAGCTTGAACACTGCTGCTGAACTTGTCGGGTAGGGTGGTTACACCAAAAATGAATGTGGATTGTGTTTTCCCATGCATACTAATCCGGTTTCAGACTCCCTTTACGGTTACAGAAAAACTAATTCAATTTTGAAATTGAGTAACGATTTTGTAAGGCCAACATTATTCTCAGACGCTCTGGCTCATGTCCTGCACGCATCCGCGTAGAAACCTCTGCCATCATGACGAGTTTACTTTGGATCTTGATTTCCCAACCAATGTATATTGTTCTATTTCGAGTAAGTTTACCAAAAACCGAAAGTGATTAAGCACTGGTAAGCCAAAGGTATATGGCAAAATCGATTCCATTCAGGTTGAACCCCACATTTTTCAAATCAAATGCGCACTCCTGGCCATTCTGTTCGAACGTTATAGTTTATTTGCAAGCCCAACACACACCGCCTGTTCAGTATTAACGTATCCCTCAACAGCAACATCAATGCATAATATCATATTATACATTTGCACATCAAAAACGGTCATGTGATGCTTTGTAAACAAATGATGCTGTCGGGTGTAGCATGGCAGTCAGCGTGATTATTATGTTACACAGTACAATAACGAGAGAAGAACAAAGGGCGTCAAAGATCGCGATCTTAAGGACAAAATAGCCTTCTAGATTTCAGGCATTTTGCTGGGCTAGAATGGTGACTAAGCACACCCCTCGTCAGCAAACTGGCAACCAATACGGGCAATTTTTATGTAGCGGCATTGGTTCTAGTAACCATTTATTCACAGATGTAAGTCAGACTTACTGTTTTATTGGCGTGCAAAATTTATGATGTATCTAATAATCGAACTATTGTAATAATTTATCGACCGATAGCTGGTTCACATCTCCTCATTCGTCCACTTCTTTTAGAAAGCATCCAGAAACCAGCCAGTGGCGCAAATAGGCCATCCACCATTGCAGGATTTCCGTCCAACATTATTAGAGGAATAGCACGTGAATGCACACAGCCACAACATTTGTTTCATCATACCCGCTGAAGTACTAAACTTCGTACTGAACACTAATCAATCCTGTCTACTTTTTTGGAATGCATTTTATGAATTCTGTTTAAAAATACCACATCCATTAATTGCTTAGATGCACCGAAACCGATAAGCATGTCTTTTCATTTCGACCTTTTGACGAAACAGAGCCAAACGAAACAGAATTTTAGAAAAAATATAGCGGAGTACCAGGACAACCTACAGTAAAATTAATCTGAATTTCTCATCACAACTACCCATACAGAAGATGAAAAATATATCTTCGGATACTACCATATATACGTGCATCACCTTGAAGTCTGGTAATTGATCAGGTGGCTGTTGATCTGTTCGCCGAGCTTGGCAATGGATTTGCAAACGTTTCGTCACCATTCGAGGAGACATCTTCAGTGCACTGAAGATGTCTCCTCGAATGGTGACGAAACGTTTGCAAATCCATTGCCAAGCTCGGCGAACAGATCAACAGCCACCTGATCAATTACCAACTAATGCACCCGAGCTACCAATATTCCAACAAATTACCAACCTTGAATTCTATTCAATAATAAATCTCCAAGCTTGTTCAGTTAGACTTTGAAAAGAGAAAAATAGCAAGATCCATGTATGAATTCACAGCCGGTAGATCAGAACGCTTAACAGAGACGTACAACTTATAGTACGACCCGATATCATCGATGAACTGTTTGTTTGCGATGCCACGTCAGAGTGTGCGTCCCATTGGTGATGTCCTTCACCATGCTGTGTCGCACCAAAGCCGTCTTTCAATGACAATAGTTCATTTAAGAAAATTGGTTCATTCGGCGTACAAAAGTGAGGTAAGAAAACACATTGGTCTTGACGTTTCGTTGAATCATTCAGACAACTTTGCCACTAGTGATAGTCAAAGTCTCTTCCTAACAACCGCTGATGCTAGCAGACATTTTGTTAAAGATTAAGGAGGATCGAAGAAGATTTTGTCTCGTTTAGAATTCTTTGTTTTTGGGTGAGATGACCAGACACATGATCTCCAGCTTACAGCTCCATGCAGATTAGTATTGAACTGTTGGTCTTCAACCTATTGCCACACCAGGAGAATATAGCCTAAACGGGTAGTTCATTATTCAGTGAATGCAACTTGGGATAAATGCTCAGCTGGTTTTTCTCTGAATAACCATCAAACTGCCAATAGGTTCCCATAACTACGAAGCAATACACTCAGGAATTGCCCAAGTTTTAATGTAGCGGTATTGTCGGATCTCAAAAAGCTCAGGCACAAGACGTATTTTAACCTTTCTGGGTTTCAGTAGTTAGACATCGGAGGGCCAGATATGTGGCTCCCCTGTTTTCAGTTTCAGGTCATTTCCCACAGGATCAAGTGCTCGTCCTCTAGTATGCGGAGTTTGTAATAAGTTCAATCCTGGATTGAAAATGTTCGTGAAATTTGAGATCCACGTCTACCCAAAGAAATGCAAATTGAGCAAGACCCCATGTTGCGCCATAGCGGAAAGTTAGGCAAACCTTCTGTGTCAGTGATCAGTAACTATTGACTGACTATACACGAATTAATAAGTGATAATTTGGCTAATATTTATTAAAGTAGTTACTACTGATAGGCTTTCCAGAAGCTCAAAGGGATCTTTATCTATCAACGGTTCATTTGTAAACAAGCATTATGACTATACTGATGATAAATTACTAGTACATTCTGTCACGTACCACGTAGGAAAAAGAAGAAATAGGTATCCGCCAAGATATCATTTCTGTGGTTACCAAACTACACAGATCTTAAGGTTACAACAGCGCTATTCAAGCTGGTAACAATATCGCCCCCAACACGTGGGTCACATCCCATTGATCTCCTTATCTTTGGTGAATGGACTTTAGCGGCCTGAACCCCATTATTTCGGTACACTGTTTGTAGTTGAAAAACGGAACTGATACCTATTTCGACAAATCGCTCTCCACCCACTCGACAGAATTTTTCCGCAAACTCGAACTCGGGCTTCGATTGTCCAATCGTCAACGCTCCGTAATTTGGTCGATCCCTTAGTTTAGCATAATCGGCGACTTCGAACAACTGACGAATGATCGACCCCAAATGTCTTAAAGCCAGCCGCATCCAATGAGGCATACAAACAGCAGTGAGAACAATCCTATTTGTAATGTGATAAGGTCCAAGGCCAGGCATTAAAAAATGAGATTCTGATGGAGTGCAGCGGGTCTTTATAAATGACCTCTGGGAGCACATCCCCAATGTCGAAGTTCGACGATATCCCAAGCAGACTTATAAGTTGTTGAAAAAATTTCTCACTTTCCACGGTAGATAGCTGTAGCAAAACAAACTCAAGGTACAATATAATATTTGAGCTTGTGTTCTCCATCTCTGTCCCATCGATATCCATTCGAATAGTTGTGAGAAACACTCAAAAAATGAGTGGTTTTGTGGGGCAAATTAGCGAACAATATCTATTTTCCAAAGAATGTTCTGAAGATGATACCCTGAAAGGCAACGTCAGCGGTAAGCAAAATCAAAAGTTACCGCATCTGTGGCAGCCCAAATGGGTCAGCATTGATTCTTGAATGTGACCGCTACTGTTCAGACACAACTTCCTACGATATCATTGCTTCTGTTTGGATACTATACTAATTTGTGCGAAATCTTCCACAGTGTACTTGTAAAAAATCGACCATCCTGACTTAAAAAATTGCTGTCGTCAGGTTAATCAATTTTTCAGGTGCACCAAATATTACATTCTTAGATCCTAAAAAATAGTCTTTAACAAGAATCACCTCCTCAGTAGAAAGTATGGGGTCTTTGTAACAAACAGGGTCTCCAGCAGTACCACCTGAATATTTGTGGACTGGGTAATCCTTAAGTACTACCCAGCATTACCAATTTATCTATCTATCCTCTTAACTGTCCATTTACCTATTTATTTATTTGTTTATTCACATGGCCATTCGCTAATATGTCGAACATAGGTTACTTCATAACGAGTTATTTGTTATTACCACAGTCTTCTTTAGCAGAACAAAGGACAGTTGTTTTAAAGATTATGATCCGATTGTTTTGCTCCGGATCCCCAACAGCCAACGGGTCAACCAGTACTGATTAAAGGCTCTGCTTAAGTTCGTTTAATCTTTCCGGGACAACCGTTCTTCAGTTAGATTTCCAAAGCTACAGAGGTGCAGTTTCTGAATAAACGGTACTTTTAGAGTCACAATGATGGTACATGTTCGTGAATGCATTCTCTCTGCGAATTCTCCAAAAAATAAACCAGTAGCTGATTTACTGCCTAGAACTTGCAGTCACCTTCGGAAAACTAGAATGTTCAAGTCTAAAATTAGAGAGTTTGTTGTAGTAACTGCAAAATACACCGTTGTGAACCGAAACGGTGGTGAATTTTGTGGTAAAAAAGTTTACCTTGTACTTTGGCCGAATCTTTCTTGCTAAGATTTTGTAATCGCGTTTGCGATAGGAAAATTGACACCACGGAACGTAACCTAACGTGGGGTACAGTTCCAACATGGTATACCAATACCACTAACCTAAAGGTAAAACGAACTGACACTTGTTGTTAGCAATATGTGTAAATGCTGATGGCTCAGGTGGGTTTATTGGCACCTGGTCAGGTGGCAGTTGGTCCTTTCACCAAGTTTGGCAACTGGCTTACAAGCATTTCGTCAAGATGCGAGGAGAGAGCGTCCGTGCGCGGTTGGGTTGGCAATTCATACACGTTTATAAAACATCTCAAGATGACCAAATAACTGCAACATGACTGGTTGTTTGAAGACTGGCTAGTAGGTAATTTCATTGGTCCTTTAGGGATTTGGGTTGCTTCCTAGTCTGCTTATCTTGCATGCGGTTGATTCGTTGTGCATCTCCATTTCAGTAGTTCTGCTCTCTTATTCCAGTTAGTACATTCTGGTTTTCCAGCAGGATATGTTCCAGCTAGTCTTCTTACAGTTTGATTAGTCGATAGAATACCTTTTATTTTTTAGTAAATCGGTCCGTTTGCCACTTCTGTTGCGTTGAGACTACTGAATGGTTAATAGGGCACCTTTTCTCTTGATCCAACCTTCATTTGTTGTTTTAATTCATTGATTAATCTTCGGTCTGGGTGTGGGTTTCCGCGGTCATGATTGAGTTTCACGTCCTGTTAATACGGCGCTTCGGAGTGCTGGGTTCTTGAGGAGTTGGTAGATTGGGCTGATTTCATTGTCCGTTGATGGCTTTGTCAACTGAGTACCAAGCCTCCATAAATTCATGTTTGTTCTTTGTTGTTGCTTGGGCCAGTGCATGGACACCCTCCCATTTGGATTTATGTCCCGCGGGATCTTCGTGTACGGATAGGAATGAGAACTGGTCATGAAGTTTGGTAGCAAGTTGGTTTTCATGCAGTGCGTTTGATAGCTTTCCTCCTGTTTGCTCAACGTGGTGTTTCTCACAATTCTTGCATCGGTTTCTGTATATAACGCTGGCCTTCATTGTTGGTTTCAGTTTTCCTTTTGGCCTTGCTAGAGCTTTCCCCAAGTGTGTTCGTTGGTTTATATGCGATTATCGTTTTGTGCTGTTATAACATTCTTTTAGTCATTTCCGAAATATCTTTTCTGTACGGGATTATAAGCCGCTTTTCTGTACACTCAGTTTATGGTTCTCCATTTAGCAGTCCGATGATGAGTACTTCCAAGAATGTCAGTTTTACGTCGTTTTCTTCCTCCACTGCATACTTAGTGTCGTCTGAAACGTTCCTAAGTAATTTATTTGTTCGCTGTTTTTCAACATTTTTTATGATGACAAAGGTGTTGTCCATGTAACGGATTCGCTCACGTCTCAGTTCTTAAATAATCTTCGGAGACTATATAAACGCAAGCAGAATTGGGAAAACCGCCAAACCAACCGCGCACTGACAATGTCTACTCGAATGGTGACGAAAAGTTTGAAAGCCAATTGCCAGGCTCGGCGAGTAGATCAACTGCCACCTGATCAGCAGCTTGTTATGAGCCTATGGCATCATCAGCTAAGTGGGCAGATCACCGACAGAAACAGATCTTTGTTCTCCCTGGGGTCATACTTTGAACCAAACTGAGCGTGTTTTGTTTATTAAGAGACGCTGATGTAGCAAAATACATACGGCTCATGTATTTTTCTTCTTTATTCTCATTTGAAACTGAGTATGCCTTCCAACAGACGCATGGGTGTTGATCTGTGGCCTCCGAAAACGAGATGCGTTCATTATTCCATTTAAGTGTTTGTTCCACACTATTCTCAATGGCTGACACTATAATCGTCGTGATTGGCCTGTAGCAGCAATGGTGATGCACCTTATCTGGCACTGGAATGGGACCAATCCACGCCTCGGAGAATGACGAGTAGTAGAAGGCAGATGCACACAAGTGAATCGGTCTTTGTTATGTACGGACGCAATGATCATGCAGCAATACACTGGCGACAATAGACCAGTTATATCTTCGAGGTAAACCAGACGTCCAAGGTCATTTCACAAGTTAGCAGGTCACAATAGCAGGCGTGTGGACTGGAGTGGCATGGAGTGGAGTGGAAAGGGTCAGCACGCGAATTTAACGAATGTAGCGAACCGGTGGGAATAGGTCTGACACTGATAGCGGACAAGTGACTGGGCTCTTACACAAGAAACACATCACTGCAGCACAAGCGCGGATCGGACAGTTACCGTAACGTTAATGCTTAGAGTGCAATGTGGTATTCACATTCACACGAAAAGGAGACCGTCACAAGACTGGGGCAAACCAGACACTGAATTGAAAATGTTCATCTTCCTCCTGTATAATGGTGCCGACATTTGAAAACTTATTTGCCCTACGTAAATCATAAGCCACATCTGAGCGTTATCAAAACTGAGGCATAAATTATCGATGGCAACAAAGTGCTACTGGTTGCGCTTGAGTCACCCGAACTTACTAGGCTAAAGTCCGGTGAGCAACTGGGAGAGAAAAAGACTAACAACCTGACAACTATCAGCTGTGTTGGAGAAAGCGAGACGGATTCGGAAGTCTTCTACCCTGAGTTACCCATGCCCAAACTTAACGTCCGATAAATGCTGAAGCTGTTATGGTGAAAAGTTTTCAAAGTTCGTTATTAGTTATTTCTTTTAAACATGCCTTTGAGTCAAATCAAAACGACACTTACTGCTTACTTCCTCAGATTGTCCGCATGACTTGCTTGTCAAGTGGGAATTCCGGCATTTTTTGTTTCATTATTCAATAGCCCGTAAGCGAATCTTCTAACTTGACTTTCAGAATAGATAGACACCCTATTCGTCTATCGGTGGGGTGTTTTTCTGTAAGCTATTTCATCCAAAAATGCATTGAGAGATTTGGAGATTCAAATCGCTTTAAGATCTCAAGCATTATTTATATGACGCAAATCACTTTTGAAAACCTGAGCAGCACCATACAGTTAGTTAAGCCAAGTTCAGAATTCCTAGCCATGCATATCTTACGAATTTTCTCGTAACTTTGAAACCCGCGATATTCAAATCGGTAGTTAAACATTGTACGAATTGGTGCTTTGTCATGGATTTTTCCTAGAGGTGTAAAGCGCGGAAGCTGACTGAAGGACCGTTAATCACTAGTACAAGGCGGTTAGCAAAATCTTGATCCCTGAACGTTTGCAGAAAACTTGCACCATGATACGGCATAAATTGGGATTTTAGCTAACCTGTTAATCGCAGGTAATTCTTGTGTGGAGATAGAAAATATTATCCCGGTCAGCTTATTTACAATGTTATTCAACCAGCCTTGTATATACCGCGACAACAATGATGTTGGTGATGTGAGGAGATTTTGGGAATCTTAGTGGAGGTTTCGTCCTGTAAGTGAAGCAGATCTATGCTGAAAAGCCAAGAAACACCGTACAACTCTTTCATCATTTTTGGGGTATCATCAGCAGTGCGCATCTCACGAAACTCCAGGGGATTTCGAACCCGCAACCTTAAGGCTAGTAGTTTAAATAATTTTTTGGCCACAAGCAACTTATCCGCAGCGTGATTAACTCGCACTCAGGCAGGATATAACGCCGCTCATCCTTCAATCATGGGATCCACATTAGCTGACCACAGGTGCTGACAGGCTCCTCGAGAAACTGTCTTACTTGTTGAGAATCTGCAACGTTGGAACCCTTGAGACAAAATCAGCCAGTTGACTTTGCCATGGATGAAAATTTGTTGATCCAATCAGTGCATTTTGACAAATCCTCAAAGATAGGCCATCCTAGCATCACCAAAACTGTTGTCTTTCTGAACATTTGAATGACATCCGACTCCGTATACGCCTACCTAAATGCATGATTTATCGTCTTCAGTTTGTTGATGGCATTCCAAGGATAACGAAAGTCCCCTAAAAAGGAATGTCACTTCCACGGCCAAAAGGTAAAATATATGTTCAGGACTGGTCATAGCATCCAGTTATGCCACCTTGAAGTTATAGATAACCTCAAGTAACTTGAAATTCGGGTATCCTCAGATAGGGAATATCGCCAGAAAGCTGGGCACCCCTCATTTTCCACCAATATTTCCTTGTGTTTAAGAAACCTGGTCTGTTTCGACCGAGTATATTTGCTGACTTGCTCACTTGACCAACACTGCCTTCTTCCGGCTGAAACACGGCGTGAGACGCACAGTGTTCGGGCACCAGGACTTCCACTAAAGCAACTCAGTAGAATCGAAGTATCTGAATGACGTACACGGGCTCATTTGGCTAGATCATGCATTAGGATAGTTTATGGATAAATTTTCAATCAGAACTGAAGTAAAACAACTTGGATACAACAAATACACTCATTTGCAATCCAATTGGCTTCCACGGGAGACTCACCTGAAACCCAGCTGAATCTCTGTCGTTTATAATATTCCTCAACTGAAAGTGGTGCACAAAAGCCACCTCATGTTTCAGTTGGTGTGATATTCGAAATATCACAGTATAGTTTTATAAATGAGACTACCCACAAGGTTACTGAAAACTCTTCGACAGCCCACGAACAGTTTCGTCCTTCCTTGGGCAATGATCCAATTCAGTGCAAAACGAAAACGGCAAAATGGCTCTTAATCTGCTGAGGTACAAGGTTTCTCGTTCCTCCAAATAACAGATGGTGTGTGACTCATTAAATGCTAATTGTGTTGTCAACGTAGATAACAAAAGCACAGTTGGAAGACAGCAAATCACTGTGAGGTCGACAAAACAAGGAAGTCGGTTAGTTTCAATGCCATCCGGTCGTGCATAATCAGGCGTAAACGGTTCAACTTCGGACAAAATATCTAAGTGTCCATTATGATCACATCATATGGATCAATATCCAAGTACTAATAGCCTCGTTTTTTCACTTCACGTGTTGGTGACACGTAATTATTGTCCACAGTCGACAACTTGTGCACTTAAGAATAGTGTGACATGGAAAAAACGGTCTGGTCTTTTTTATCAAAGTGCACATCAAGGTGCAAACCAGACTATCCTGACTGAAACGATAGACCGAAGTTAGGATGTTACAACCGGTCATTCGAAGTGACAAACAGAGAAAATCCACTGGCGGAGTGTATAGGCGAGATCATCCATACCACCAAGAGAATCTGAGTAGTATGTATTACCATTAGCCCAAAACTGCATGAGCAAGCAAACCGTCAAGCTTAGCTACGAAGCGAAGCGCTGACGATTCCACCTAGACTGGTGATGAAGCGACTGCAATTTGTACTGCCCAGCAAATCAACCTATGACCAATGTTGGTTCCATTGGCAATTCAATAATGAATACTGTTGAGAAGAGGGCGCTCAAAATTAAATCAAACATAACTTATGACCCCGAAGAGCTCCAGATAGCTCACTTGTTAAGGGGCGGACTTACTGGCTTGAAGGTCCATGCTTCCAACTCAACCTATGCATCTTGACGGCGCCTGTCTAGGCTTGGGCAACCTGACAGTATCTCAGTCCATGTGCTTCCTTCGGGTGGCATGGTAGCTAGGCACCGAAGGGATGTTACAGCTGAACGATTACGATCGTGACCTTGCGTCATCGCTAGTGCTAAAATTGTGAGTGGACGTCCTTAACGAGCTCGCCTCAGGGCTGCTCAGTCAGCGACTTCTCAGAAGACAAATACCTGACGATAGAGGATAATCTACGCAACTCCCATGTTTGATGTCGACAGATTACATATGATATTCAAAATCTAGCTAGAGGTACGGGGAGTTATACAATTTTGTTTACACTGACCAGCCTCCCATGTCTTTTGCGTATGAAGAAAATATCAAAGCTGAATGTTTCTTTTTTCCTAAGGTATACGAATTACCCCATAGAAATATAAAGTATGTTTCGGCACATTTTTGCCGACCAATGAAAGGCGCGATGCCTTGTCAAGCTCGCGTATGACCACTTTGCTAGACAAACTCAGTTCACATGCCTGGATAGCTGGCATTTCTTATAACCTGCATTTTACTAAGTGCTACTCTTTTACTGGCATTTTGTGTCCCACAGTCTATGACCTACCCGCTCCTAATTCTTTCTGTCACTGTACTTATAGCGGTAACACTGCGGCCGGATAGGACTGTTGCAGTTCAGAAGGACAAACAAAATCTAACGGACACTTTATGTGGTTTTAAGAGAACCCCTCCATTCCTATTATTTAAAAATGATAACACGTTGTTTCCTCTTTATACAAAAGTAATCCACAACCTGTTGACAGCTTTCCACTGCGTAGGGATGAAAACATTTTCCCAAAGACCCAGTGGTTTGAATTATCTTCAGCTCACTCTGACCAAAAACTCGAATTGGTCACATCAACTGTGAACCGTTTTAAAAAATTCTGGTGACTTACTCCATGTGTTGTCATTCTGAATTTCCTAGTTACCCCCTCAAAACTCATCCACCAGTTCGTTAGTACGTGTTCTTTTCTCTTACATCTGAAATTATCTTGTCATATTCCTTGAACTTCTGGAGAGGAGAGTGCCCAAAAAGCAGGTCGGTTGAAGCATTCCCCAAGATTGTTCTAGTCATCTCTTAGCTGAGCGAGCACGCTAAGGCTAGTAATTAATTTACCAAGATAGTTTTGTTGCACGGTCGGTAATCAGCTTCAATCCAGCCTGCTTTCACTTCTTACACGTGGCGGTTCACTTTTAGCTTTTACCTGGGAAGTTTTTGAGGCACCGTGATTCACCATGTGGATCGGCATATTGTCAACCCATAGATATTGTCTGAAGCACCCTTAACATGTTTAATTTACTTCTTTCCGCCTGAACTGTATAATATCCCACTCGAATGTGCATCCATATCCGCAATAGTATTTCGGACCCGTTTTGAGTTAAGAAAGAACCGACCATTTAATGTGAGCCCTGTTTTTAATAGAGCTCATCAGCAGCGGTGACGAGGTCTGGACGCCGGACAACTGACATTCGAGTAAGCGTATCAGTGAAGCGTACTAGGTACAAAGGATCAGTCACGTTTGAGAAAGTAGATATACTTCACGATTAAGCGATGATCTCAATTATCCGGTTGACCCAAATGAGATCTCTGGTATTGATGTGGTAACTCGCTAATCAGAACCATTCAAAAGACCTAGAAGCGTCGTAGCGTCATGGTTTATGTTGACTCATAGGGCGGCTGATGTCCATTCCAGTGAGGTTAGTTCGTAACCGATGTTCCCTCAACAGACTGTTCCCAAGCAGCTTGTCCAGGAAAGGCAAAGAATGGGTCGGTCTTTAGTTTATCCGTATTACATGGAAACGACCGCCTCGTAATATAGGTAGTCTATCAAAGAAGACAGGTTGGAAGGCATACTTTGTGCGCAGTGGTTCCATGCCCAAAACTTCGGGTTTGGCCACCCAGGTAGGACAAGACAGTAAGGGATAACCGCTCGTATACAGTGTATTTAGGAACCACGACGTTCGGCGGCAGTTCGACGGCACGCTTCGGGGTAGATCAGTTCAGTTGTTTAGCTAAAAAACACATGCACCGAAGTGCAGTGAATTCCAGTTGTTCTAGCTTCGTTCACCAGGGCCAAGGATAATAAGGGAATGAAACAAGCATTGGGGGCATTTTCCTAATCAGCTTACTGGCTTCAAACGTTTCGGTTTAACCGGTATTACAGGAATTGAGAGCTCCCTGTGAAGGCGATAGCTTGTCGCAAGACTGCCTGGCTATGTGACAACCAAGGCACGCTAGTCATTGTTTTGACTCGTCCCGCGCTCCCCATCCGGGGTGACGGTAGTTAGCAAGGCGACTGAGTTAACTGGTAAAAGCTTCTAGGCTTCGTTGCCAGATCATGTACCAGCCACCCCCTGATCGTCTTACCCTGATACAAGGCTAGGCGAAGAAGGCTGTGCTAGGCAAACGGTCCTCTGGCATACGAAGTATATTATCTAACCAGCGTAACCTGTGAAGTGTGACCAGCTGATAAATCAAGGGAGAACGGACCTTTCCGAAAGCAATCTGGCGTGACTCAGCATTACTGATCTGATGTCCCCACCGGACCCGTGCAACACTTCGGAGGAACCGCTGGACAAACACAAATTCTCCGAAGATATTCCCGAAAAAAATATATAATGGTATTTATACGTGCACTGGTGTAAACCAAACTAACAGAAACATTGGTACGATGAAGCATTCCAATGACGGCGTGCTCACTTATCAAAAACCTGAAACGAACAGTATTATACGCACCGTTGTGCTCAATTAGTTTCCAGAGGCCTTCTCAAGCAGGACTAAACAAGAGTGTGTATCAAAGTTCCATTGAATTGAGCACTACTTTACCAAACTGAGAGACTAGAGAAATGCTCCCGTGCTTGTCTCTGAAAAGTCTTTGATTGTTTCTTGACAGTTCTGTGTGCAACGAGGGGGAACGTTTTGTGGAAATTAACGAGGGACCATAAAACTCAGCAGCACTGGAGAGCAAACGGCGTAGAACTCAAAATCAACCGAACAAGAGCGCATATTTTAGCTTGTGTTTTAGTTTTGTAATTCTTGAATGTTTGATATTCTTCGACATAAGTCAGATTCACGCAGCAAAGCAGCGGACGAAAAAGAAGCTAGGTAGGTAGTCGGTATGCGTTCTATAAGTTGACAACATTCAGTTTTACTTCTGATAAGTTGCCAGAATAAGTTCCTAATATGTCCTCCCTCCTATCAGTTAATATTGACCTCGTCCGTACAGGAAAGGGCTAAAAACTTTCTGTCCAAATCCTGCGCTCGCTAAGGGGATTGTCATCGAAAAAGCGCAATTTTGCCGGTCCAGTGGGGACCGGCAGTGGGGACCCCTTTTAGGACGGTCGCTATACCTGTTGGGCGACGGAAACAATGAAATTAAGCACTTTCAGTTCGGGCTTTACGTTTAAAAGCAACAGTGTATGGATTTATCGGCAAATTTATGTTGCGAAATACCCCGTTAACTTGGTGATGTTACAGTCACTATTGCACAGAAACAAGCTGTCTGGCACATCCTCCTAAACACACGATACACTTCTTCTATAATCTGTGGAAAAATCCGCCTTATGGTAACGGGCTTTTTATAGAAAGTCATGCCAGGTCTAGCTGATCGAGTACACCCAAGGTTTGACATTCAGTGCTGCCTGATTAGCTGATCCTCCGCTTGATTAGATCCGCAACAAAGTTCCCGGCTGTCTGTTGCCAGTTGTGCCCCTTCCACAATTTTCCAACTTTTGCTGCTTTTATTGTCGCTGTTGGCATAAAATCTATGGCAATAAAACTATCTGGAAAACTTTTATTTGGTGTTGTTTTGCCAAGCTGTTGCGCCCGGATCAAGTTTGATCTAA
Organism: Opisthorchis felineus; assembly: GCA_004794785.1. Classification (NCBI taxonomy): domain Eukaryota; kingdom Metazoa; phylum Platyhelminthes; class Trematoda; order Opisthorchiida; family Opisthorchiidae; genus Opisthorchis; species Opisthorchis felineus. Next base: position 288,923 of record SJOL01006398.1, on the reverse strand, counting down.
TCTGTGTTGAGCTATTGTTTACGAACTAAATCGTAATCGGGGTAGCCACCTGTCCTTTTTGTTGTTTTTTTCGACTAGAAAACCTTCTATTGTTCCGCACAAGATAAACATATTCTGTTTTCTTTTGTGAACAAACATGTGTCTCTCACAAGGCGAGAGATTTGAGATGTGCCGTCCGGGATCAATGAATCGGATCACAGGATAAGGTCCACTTATCACAATGCTTATATTGTTTATTTTCTTTTGTTATCCTCAGTGATTTCTAAGAATAGTAACCTTTGTGTGTTTGGATGCGTCCCCCAATCAAGTAACAAGACCATACGTCAGTTGAGCAGTCTGTTTATCCCCATCCAGCTGCAAACATTCTGATTTATTTTCTGTTCTGTGTAACGAAAACGAAACGTGAAAAATTACATTCTCTGTATCCAGGTCATAGAGAACTAAAATTGAGGTGTTAAGACGTTAGACCCAGATACATGTTTGGACAAATGAATTGGAACAACTCGTTGGGTCATGTGACGGGAACAACGTCCACTTTACTAAGACTTTACAAAGATGCAATATTGTTGAAACTATGAACCGTTTCTTTGATTGCAACACAGATCTGGTATACAGAATACCTTGCGTTACCAGTTTACATCTTCAAAAATATGCTGGATTCTGTCTTTATTTTTGTGCTCTCATTTCGAAAAGCCACAGTACAGGCTGCCGTATATGTTGCTAATATGTGGGTTTTGGCTTTGTGTAGTTCACAGTTTTGTTTATTGATCCTGGATGTGGACGAGTCTGACTACAACCCAGATCCAAGTGGATGAATTTTCTACAAATCTGACAAAGGCAAGACGAAGTTCGAAATCTATTTCCAACAACCAAACATTTTGCCTTCTAATGTAACTTTGAATGAATGAACATACTGTTACCTGATGTCTTCTTAGTTCACCTATCGAAGAACTTGTTAGCCGTTGCTTCCTTTGCTTAGTATGCTTGCTTGGTCACCTCTTCGTTTTCGAATGGGATGGCTTTCATATGTACTTCTATCACATTATTACTAATCGGAAGAAGCTTGTTGTAGCAAATTATTGCTGAAGGTGATGCTAAGTTAAGCCTGACCCGGCTTCATAAAGACTTTTTTGCATACCGGACTTGTCAAAGATCCGCTATCCTCTAGAGGGCTGCTTGTTTTTCTGGTTTCCAGCATTCCATCCCCTGAGTTCTTTATCCATCGGAAATTAGCCGAAAATGCAGTTTGCGGATACGTACACAACACGCCGGATGTTGATCTGAATGAACAAGGCAAACTTAAGAGATGGCCTCATATGCGTTCACCACTATTGAACTCATGAAGCTTCAGGATATATGAGCCTGTCTCGTCTATTCGACGACTTGTTTGGCAAACTTCCTTCGCCTTTGGTTAGCAAGGCTTGTATTCTAAGACCCTCCTCATTGAAGTAGTTGAGACTAACCACCTCAGATGATCTTCACTTGTTGAGTTCAGTTCTACCAAAGTCGGATAACGGACTTTTTGTATCTTCACTCTCCAGATATCGCACCATAAACTCGAATCGTGTCACTTCGCTTTTGTTTTCCCACACCGGGTTTACTGTTTCCTTGTTGTGTTCTCCGCACTAACTGAAAACTTTCGCCCAACTGTTCGACCCCTGGAGCATGTTTCTAGACGCGACGACATATCGAGGGATATATATATCAACTAAAAGGTTAGAAAACAGCAACGCCTGATATGACTTACCACATAACCACATGGCTTATCACATGACCAATAAACCTCTTCATGCTTTTCTATGGCTGTCCAACCTCCAGCGGTGGACCAAGATTTAAATTCATCTCCCCCAATACCACAACCCTCTGAAACTCTGCTGTCCTCCACTTAGCCCAATAATTTGTAATAGACAGTTATGGGATGTGGCTTCTAAGCTACTAATCTATGTATCACATTAAATAAATGAGTTTCCCCTCCCCTTCACCTGCTTTTATCCGTTTTGCCAAATATCTTGTATTTTTTTAAGCCCGCAGGGTGTTAAAAGCCAGTAGTTGCCGACCAGCTCAAAAGAGGTGTGCTCATTAGTCCCGAAAACCAGAGGGATTCAGCGCTCTGGATTTCGGTGATTAGTAGTCTAAAATATCACAGGGGTTAGATTTTCAAAATCAACCGAAAATAGCTGTCTTAAGCTTATCAGACTACTTTAAGCGAATTGCCAACTGATCTGCAAATCATCTCCAGTCCTGAGCTGTCTCTCACCGCAAAGGGTCGGTCGCGGGCTGTTTATGACTCATTGCTGATCATTCGCCAACAGTTGCCCGAAACTAACTTGGTTTGCCTGAAAGTCCTTCAACTCTTCACAGCAGGTATCGGGTTTTCACGATATTTGGTAAGTTCAGCCTCCCAGCACTGGGACAGCTACACTAAATAGGTCCTAATATGATACGTGGATTTAACGAGTTTTATCCTGGGACTATAATAATTGGATAGATCCCTTATACCGTGTTTGAAAGCCAAACGAATGGTATTGCCTTTGCGTAATTTGCGGGTGAAGCATTACTGTCTCTGATGACCCCAACAAGTTTTTCAAGAAATTTCGACATCGCTTCACCAGTACCCATTGGAGGGGCTAAAAACTGGTGGTCAGTAGGAGGCATCTTTAGCATTTTTGGCAAATAAACTTTCAAGCAAAGTCCCCCAGTTATCTCAGAATGTTGTTTGTTCCTTCTACTTTTACCCCGTAGCCGACTGAACGATCGACTGATCCATTAAATTTACAGAAAGATAGTTAGGCGTTTGTTAAATTCAACTTTTCCAATTGAAGCCTATTAAATTGACTATCCAGAAGCCTCGCGTGCATTATGCATTCTTTCAATATTGCCCCGTTTCTCTTCAAGCGGGTTCAATCAGTTGGCTTGAACTAAATAGTAGAGAACGAAAAAGACAAAAATGAACGTGAAACGGCCGCCGCACGTCCTCTAATTGGAGTACTATTCACAAACACGAAATATATTGTGGCCACACGCAAATAAGCTTCGACAAAAGCGACCAACTTAAAGAATGCGACTCAGTAAAGATTTCAGTATGCAGCTGAGAGGTGACCGTGTGATAAAATGATAGCAAACAGAGTGCATACAAAACGCCAAACACTGAGGACAGGTCGGCCAGGTAATCGGCCAGGTGGACTAGTAGTAACTCATTCGCCGGATGCTCTATCACCTTTAAATTGCTGGTTCGTCATACACCTACTCCATGCAGACAGACTAAAAAACTGTTGACTCCACTACAGAGTCTTTTGTTTGGCACTCAGGTTTTGTTTCAGAAGCTCTTCTTCAGATTGAAACACTCTTGATCCTTCCCAGGCTTTCGTGCCAGATGTTCCGTGTGCTTTGAGCCTACTCACGTCCCGATTAGGAAACCCCAGATTCTACATTTTGTGAGAAAAACATAATTTGCTCGGTTGCTTGTGTCGCATAGAATCTGTGCGCGCATTATTTAAGATGGAGCACTTATTTAAGGTGAAGCTTAAATTAGTTACGAATTCTTTGAAATGATATGTACTGTATACAAAGGCCATACACTCACGTCGCTAATGGACAACTTCCTAGTCATTAGTCTTTTGCAGTTTGGCAACTCAACATATTGTCTCCCACTTAGAATGTGTCTGGCTGCTCAGTTTTGGCGTCTAGTCATTAGACTTACCTTCGTGATCACCAGACGCGTGTGCACGGAAGATACATAGATGTAGCTTAAATGTTTCCATTTAGAGGAGCATACCCTCGACAGTTTTTCTACCCATACAGGACCAGCTCTCCCCAACAATACCCCAACAAAGCCTTGTCGCCATTAAACGGAGGGAAAAGCACAAATTTCACACTATTGTAACCAATGGCAACAGGCCAGAAGTTCTGTTACGCAGGACCAAATCTCTGTGGAGGGCAGAATTGAGAAAACTGATTATCAGCCGGACAGTTAAAACGTTTACGCTCATTTGACTACTCAAGAGGATGGGAGTACTGAAAACTGGTATCGATGGACGTGTTAAGAAACAAACTTGCAGATCAAGTACACTGCAAACAAATCTTAGAATGGTCACCACACCAACTTCCACAGTTGTGTGTGGTCAAAACAGGAGCAGAACTTAGTGAAGTGTCTGACAAAAACAGTTCAAAAGATTCGATCAAACGCCACGCTACAGAGTGAACTGAATAGAAATAAAAGTTGTTTTACAAGAGACTGCTTGACCAGACCACTTTGTTCATAAATCTCCGTCAATATCTTCCTCAGTCGGTGAGCTTGACAGTGGAACGGAAAAGCCTATATCCCAGTTTGCCGTACAAATAATATTAGGCGAAGAGTTGTTGCGTAAGGAAATAAAGATTTTCATCAGAAACGCATTCAACGCCACTGGACGACTCTGCTACTTCACAGACTGACCGGTTGTTACCATAACGAGTCGATGCTAACCTCAACAGTGGATAGCTACTGAATCAGAGTTGACTGTTGTACATAGTACATCGGTCGCGCGACGCGACAGCTTCATAGAAGAGCATTGCTCACACATTACCTCAACCCGGAAACTAGCAGCGGTGTCAGCCATCCATGAGAGGAGTGATCTTGAAAGGTTTCTTTGTGAGGTGTCTGAAAATCAGCGGATTTCCCCATGGGAAATCCCACTGAAATCCATGGGGCTCAGTACTTACCATTTCTTGGTAGCATGAGTCGAGATTTTTCACTTGAAATTTCGCCATGTGAGTGGAGCCGAAAACCCGAGAAGCACTGTACACCTGTTTCATCCTTCTTGCGGATCATCAGCAGTAGGCGGTTCACGAACTTCCAGGTACTTTTGAATCCGCGACCTCCCTGCTCTTCGTTAGAACACTAAACCCTTCGGCCACGAGCAGCTGATCAGCGGTCCGATTTACTCGCAATTGGATAGGACACAGCGCTACTTATCCTTCAACCACGGAATCCACATCACGTGGTTGCGTGTTGTCTGGTTCATCGTTTATTGACCTCCTGGGAAGGTAGCGACGACCATCATTTGTTGATTCAAAGGTGGCCTAATGACCAAATATCCGGATAAGAAGGAACCATTAGGGAGAATGCACCTGGATTACAAAATACAGTCAGATGCGCTACCACGAGCATATGGGGTCACGTCAATCTCCTCAGAGAGCTACAGAAATAGATGGACATCAGACTGCAAGCGAAGATCCTATTTATTCTACATCTCCACTTCACCTTGGCAAATGTGAATTTTACTAAGGACATTACAATGCACAAACGAACTCAAAGCTCTCCTAACGGAATCCACTCTCCAAATTTTCCATAGTGACCTTTTTTATTTTGTCGAGAGAAACTGCGTCTTATCCTTAACGTCAACATTAAAAAAGGGTTAAAATATTTTCAGGACCACAGACTTCCATAAAAATGATTGTGATTCAAAATTTGGTAGAATGGAATCACTCTCTCCTGTTTTTTCCAAAACAACCGAAAAAGGCGCAAACATATGAAGAAAACGAGGGACATAATGATCTATTTCGTTTCGTCAGCCAGTTGGAAAAATTCCGGAAACGAGTATATTCATTCAGTTTGTCTCCAGAGTGATATCTCTCCTTTGGTTGGCAACAGAATCCCTTGCATCATTTGTCACCGCCAGTTCGAAAGCACAAATCGTTTAGGTCAAATCAGTTGCCCTAGATAAACGGTCTAATGAGGTGGCTTCATATCACACCAAACAAATTTTCAAGTGTTCACAAGAAAGCTTCACCTTCACGATGTACCGACAAAGTGTTAAGGAAAGGAAACAAAGGGGCTAATAATTTCTCAACTTACACGGCTCAGATCATCATCATCATCATCATCGACGGCATAACATCAGTGCTCAACACCGATGCTCCGGCGCCGTACAGTCATGATTTATTTGAAAGCCTTATTGTGAAGAAAAGAATAAAGGTGGATGGGGAAGGGACTTAGTGCTAGCATACTACAATCATTCCGAGATGTCTACACCTCCACACACTCATTCAGGCAATCTGGATAGAAACTGACAACAACATCGCCACTGAAATCGGTTGGCAGCCATATCTTGCAGCGTCTCCAACCAGGCGCAGTGAGGATCACGCGGTCCTCATCTTGGAAGCACCGACAGCACCCAAGCGTTTCGTAGTCTCCTTCATACCCCTCTGCCAGGTCAAGGGTTGACCACCTCTCTGCTTCCGCCACTCTAAATTGGGCATGGAAAACAGCACTCTCTTCAGCAAACGATGATTAGGCATACGCAACACGTGTCCCAACCAACGTAGATTCTGGTGCTGAACACATTCTTCAATGGAATTGCCCGCTGCACAATCAAAAACTCGCTTTCTAACTGCCTCGTTACGGATTCGCCGACACCAACCCACACGA
>SJOL01006398.1:23683-280346 GCA_004794785.1 Opisthorchis felineus | reverse complement strand
TTCTACGGAACAAGTCGCCATATGTTCCAACCCCCAACCTGGAGGACCAGGAGACTGTGTTCGTCAGACCTCTAACCATTGACCAACCTGGTATGAGAGACTCTGTGAGTGTCGCGGGGACACCCCCCAGTATAGCTCAGTGGGTCGCTGAGGTGCGCAAACCGTCACACCACGGTAATGTCCAGTCTCTTCATGACGGCACAGCTCAGACGGGTCAAAATAAATTGTCACAAAGTAAAGGCAGCACCAAAAATTTCACTTGATCAGCAAGAGACACGTTGCTTTCAGAATATTTAGATGAAAAGAAGCATGTAACAATTCTCAGATGCGTTAACATCAGTCACTATACTCTACGTGACCACCAAAGATTTCTGTGAATTACGCACCTAAAAAAAACTCCCAACCCCCTAAGGAGCGGAACAAATATGCTTTTGAATAAACTACCAACTCAGCTGCGTCCTCTGAGTTTGATTCAACTGCAACTGGAACTTGGAACGTCACTGATATTTGTACGAATCGGCGTTCCGAACTAATGACGCGACCAAACGGCGTTTACTTAAGACATTCAAATGGCGTCCAGCCTCGAATTTGGCGGAGTTAGCCGTATTGTTGTCGCACATTGAACCTGAGATACATTTTACTGATGTCATCTGGCTCTTATCGCTTGTCTGTCGTGATAACTAGTCACTTTTGTAAGGGCAACGAATTTCTTAAAATCGGACCTCCAGAAGGTCGAATGCTGTAGCCCTAGCACACCCACATACATTGCATTAGCTTTTTGTGTTAAATTTATCTACTTACAGCATAGTCAAAAACAAAATCAACCAGATGATCAACTTTTGAATGCGGTATTACTCATTTACAATCAATATGCGGGACATTTTCCCTTTGGTAACTCAATGTTCACGAACGTCTGTGTTGATGGTGACCCAGCGAGTTTAGGTTGCAGGCTATCCGCGAAAGAATAGAGCGAATTGCTGGGTGTCAAATTTTTCGCTACGAGAAATGGACCAGTCACCAAGTGGGCTGCTCACCAGAAGACATCAGTCTGATTACTCAGAATGAAAAGTCTTTTTTACATATGCCATCCCGTACAGGATGGCGTTGGGAGTTCAGAGTGGGTGGCATGTAGTGACAGGTTGGTGAGGTTCCCTATACCGAACTGAGTCACGCGTAGGTCTAACGGTGCCATATAACAAGTGGAAGAATTGGTTTCGAAAGTCTGAGGTACTGTTTGCACAAAACTGAGCAAAATTACGCAACGAACCTCGATTACCCACGTTCGCGTCAACATGTGCGCAATGCAGTCACTGATCGTCACAGAGCATTGTTAAGGTCTGCACAACGGTGAGCGGAGTGTTGTCTAGGTAGTGAGGCTTGTGGTCGTCCCTTCCTAGACCAGTCTCGTGATTCTGACTGGTGGTGCGAGCACGCGAAATTCACGACGGAACACAGCAGGGCAGGTTCAGCAGACGGGGCACGAACACAGATGGGTAAATTAGGTCAGTCATGTACATTCACACAAACACAGTGACCCTTGCAGCAATGCGAATGGCAGGTATGAACGAGCAAACTAAGTGGAGGAGAAAAGTACATGAGCGGAGGAATTACCATGATGTCCATTTGGACTCAATGCAGGTTGTGACCGGTATACCTACGAAAAACATTGGTCTGAACGCCAATAATGCCATTAACAGTTTTGGGGTTTTGCGGGATAGGCATTTTGAATATGAACAAAATGCCATTAACATCACTGAATCAGTGCCTGAATGCAATCAATAGCAACTTCCATGGATCACATATTGTGGGACGTTTAGACGTGCACCACTTTGGTTAAAAAGTACGGGCATCTTGACGAAAACTACCAACAAGCAACTGGTCGTTCGCGATTAACTGAGGAAGCATATGACCATGAAATACAATGTTTTGTTCTAATCGAACGTTCTAACAAACTGCCCGTAAGCAAAGTTAACGAACAAACCGTTCTAGAAGCTTCTGCTTGGATGCGAAGATAACGTCAACTACTTGACAAGACTAAAACGAAGATATCCCAGCTTCTGTAAAGGCATTTACATCAAGCTAAATGAGTTAAAAGGTATAAGTTTACCAGGTTTTCTTGAGAGCCGATGATGTTTTCCGTAAACATGACCTATCTGAAGGCAGCGCACATACCGATTCATTATTCCCCAACTTGATGTTGCTTGACGAAACAGTACTCGTATGACGCATACGGATACAGGCTGTTTGTTGTGTCACGAAATTTGCCAATACACTTTCGTGTCCAGCACCAACATCGGCCGAACCACGAGGCATCTTGAAGCATTCACTTACAAACAGCCCCAGTCGGAGCTTGTAACCCTTAGGACAGACAGGTAAGCAGTAGTAGCAGTAAGCATGCAATACTCTCTTTCTGAAGCCTCTGTATTACTAACAGATTTTATTTTTGTGGCTAATGAGTAACTTTGTTACTTTAAAAAAACTCCAATGTTTTTTACCGGAAATATTAAGAGGGAATAGAGAACGAACTAACCACATTGAAGCCCATTAATGCTGGGTATAATTGGTGCCCAAATCAGCTTAAAGCATCTTTTACAACTAATTATTAAAACATCATTTGTCCTCATTTAAATTGTCCTCATTTTACTGGGTCAAACAACTAAAGGTGCCATGTGATTCTACGAAAAACTACAGCTTATTACTGAGGCACATTCAGTTTAACTCTTAGAGACATACGATCACGTATTACGCTTTTTTAAACCATTTTATAGCTAAAAATCCTCCGATAAAATATCGGATTTACCACAAAGCGCATTATGGACGCTCACCACTGAAGTGAACCAGACTACTTCTGGGTGGTTACTCATCGGAATGCCACCGCATTCCCAAGCTAGACAAAGTGTATAGGTACGTAATGCGGAAAACCAAATGTATATATTTTGTTAGGCCTGATGTGAACAAATACCAGGTCCGCTGGTGTATTTCCCACTAAAGTCTTAGACCGGTGACCCGAAAATTATGCACTGCCATAATGATGCTCTTCTGTATCATGTGCAACTTGCAGAATGCCCTGAGAAACTGTAACAATGATTTACTATCAGGTCTTTCTTTCCGTATAAGTTGCGCGCGGCAGCTCTCAGACTTCGCGGACAGCGTTTTCGCCGTGTCTGAGACCCGTCAAATGAACATCCTTTTGAGAATCCAAGAAACCTAATCCCAAACTTCATTTTGGTGCCCAATGACCTTACATTGACCAGAAGCCTAACTCCTCCCTAGATCCTCACGACTTTAAGTCAGAAATTCTTCATTTTTCAACTAAGATTGGTCTTTAGATCATATATTTTAGTGTCTCTGTGGATAGAAAAGGCGAGCCAGATTTTATTAGCATGCTGTTCTTTCTGTAATGCAACAATGATTACCTTAACGAAAGGAAAACATTTTGCCACCGCCATTCTAAATCAGTTTTTTCTGTGCCTATTTTTACCTAACTGTTGCCAAGCAGCAGGCACTTTATTTCGGGAGCGCTCATCACGATAAATGTTAAAAGTGGCTTTGATATAAATAATATGCACTGTGTTTTGAATTCGTCTAGTGTAACAGAACATCACGGAAGAGTTTATCTGGGCGTGTATGAAAAACAGCATAATGGGCTGTTGCCTAGCAACACAAACTGTTTTTGAACGCACTACTTACTCTTATCACAGGGGTGCTCTGGTGTAGAATATGCGCTGAAACCTTACACAAAATAACTCACTGCACAAGTTCTTCCTTTTTCGCCGTTTACAGTGCCAAGCACAGCCATCATCATTTGTTGCTGTATAATCGCGGCTCTCCTGCTACTGGTTCTACTACTCCGATGCAGGTGAGTTGATTGATCACCGTCCGTGGTTTTTCATCGTTTTCTTGCGGCAATTTTTTTAAGTTTGAGCGTTGTATCTATAATAAGAGCGCTCTCTTCTCTCAGTTATCGCACTGTGTTGGACAAAAGACGACGACGTGTAGACGACGGTTCCTTCAAACATGACCTCTCAGGATTCAGTGAGATTTTAGACACCGAGTCCAAATTTTCTAATGTACGTTGCTTTTCTGTGTACACACGAATTCAGAGTGATGAAGTCGGTGCATAGTTAAGACACTTGAAACAAAGACCCTGAGTAACATGCCCTTTTACTGTAACCATCCGTGTATATTTGTTCCGTCAACTTCCGTCGTGACTGTTTAAAAAATAACTGCATAATTTTCGGTTAGCATTGGGATTGGAGTAGAATCACTTCAGCATCAGTGCACCCCGGTCGTTTGGGCATCATAAGTTGAGAGACGGTTCGTGCTAGAGAGATGAGCCACTATAAAAATATCTTCTACATACTGAGATCCAGCAGTTGTTCAAACAGTTGTTCTACCAGGTGTCAGAGAGTAATGAGTTGCACAGTCGATAACCGCACAGGAGGCGGTGTAAGAATTGGTGGATGAAGTTGTTGTGTTTTCACTTAGTATCAACACAGCTTTTTGAGCCACAACAGATGGGAGGGTTAAGATAGCAGTAGTTACGACCACTTAGAATTTGCTGGGTGAAAACAAAGTAGTCACGTATCCCCCGGGCGATGTCCGTCGTCCCATTTAGTAAAGTGAGCCGAAGCTTTAGGCTAGTTTGGTGGCCGATTAAAAGATAAGTTTCTAGTCGAGACGGTGTATTCAACATGTGTCAAAAACAACGCATCAGGAGACCATACACTTATCAGTAAAGTGGGCAGCTTTGCTGTATCGCACTGAGATTGGAAGAGAAAACACAAAAATGTACTGAACAAAATTACAGGTTGACGTGTTCCTACAACAGAAATATGATCTTTTCATCTGACAGGGTATGTATTTGAGAGCACTTCAGGGCTATCTTCACGGTAAAAAGCTTCTCAAGTTATACTTGCATCTGGGTCACATATTGATATCAGTATATTGCCCACAATCTCGACAACTAAATGAAGTAACATGCCCTAAGCAAAAAAGAGATTATCAAGATGAGAAGAGGACCCTGTCATGGTCATCATCATTATAATCATGGTACCGAAAATAAGGTAATATTCGTTTGAAAACTAGAAACCGTCGTATAAACGAACCGGGTTGTTGAAAACAGATATAACGGTTAATGGGCGTTATATTAAAAAGTTCTAACAAATACTCCGTATACTTATTATTCAACAAGTTTTCACTTTTGACATAAAAGCCTCGTCAAACCTAGTGAATAACTTGACAGTGTTTAAAGGCATTTGTAGGACCACTCAGTGAGAAGAATTTTTCTCTCAGCCGATTTCTTCCGCTGATTGAAAGAAATCTCCCTAACTGTTCTTTCGCGCAACATTAAATTTGCTCACTCTACTGGTAATGTGAGGAAGTTTTGGCATTTTAATGCAGATTTCATTCTGCAAGTGGAGTCAACCTACGCTGGAAGCCGGGGAGCGCTGTACAGCCCTTTAGGCCCTAATGGGAATCAACAGCAGTGCGCATCTAACGGAACTGCAGAGAATTACGAACTTGCAACTTAACCGTTCGGCCACTAGTGGTTAATCAGTGTGACCAAATTGCATTTAGACAGGATATAGCACCGGTCATTCTTCAGTCACTGGATCCACATCAAGTGTTGACTGGCTGCTAGAAAAACGACTTCTCTAACGAAAGTTTCATTCATCGGGTGAATTTTATTCTCCCCTGAGCTACTTACATATTGTTGGTAGTGTGACGTGATTTGGGAATTTCACTGCAGATTTCGTCCTCAAACGAGATAAATCTATGCTGAAAAGTCAAACAGCGCTGTACAGCTCCTTCATCCTAATTGGGAATTATCGGCGGTGCACACTCCAGAGAGTGTCGATGAAGGATAAAACCTCTATATCCTGTCGAAGTGGAAGTTATTCACACTGCAGATCAGCCGCTCGTAACCGAGCGTTCGTGTTCAAACTCTCAGCCGGGAGATCACGGCTGGAAACTCTGCACATTGCTTCTTGGCTTTTGACAATAGAGTGGCTTCAAATACGGGACAAAATCTCCATTGATCAACCTGGTGACCGACCTGCTTTGCTTGACGAAACGCTTGTGCCAAAACAAACATTGCCCAGACACAAATCCACCTGATGGTTCTAAAGCCACAACTTTTCATTCGACACCAGATATTTTTCGGATGATCAGCATGCCTAATAATAACTGAAAAGACTGAAAAGGCCTAGGTTTCTCCCTCAGCCAATCTGCGAATAAAGTCTATACAAGAGCTGCACCACAGCGTTACGCTTAATGCTTGACTCCGAAAGCAGGCCGAATTTTATGCGGACTTTGAAACAGTTGAAAAATTTTGTTGATAAAAAACAATACTGGATATTTACCAACTAATCTATGGCTTTTGGACTGTAATATTAGTTCAGTATTTTGGGACAGTTTCTCTCGCGTAGCACGTTGCCCTAAGCATTAAATCCTTCTCCGTAACAAAGGATCGTTCTTCAAGCAGCTGTATGTGCCTCACAACAGCTGAATCCGAGTAGACAAGAACCTACTGAATCCGAGCAACCTGTATAATTATGTATCATCACAGATTATGGGTGAAAATTTTTAAAATTTCAACTCAAGGTGCCACTCTTGATTTATCTGCTTTATATTCCGTATATGAACAGCGACCGTGCCGGTAGAAAAAAATGTCCTCCGAAACATTTGTGCTTACATCGTATCCTGTACAGCGGTACAAACAAATGACAGCTGAAGATGCAGCTACGGAATTCCAATAGCATCGATTTGGCAGAATATTTTGGCGGCGCCGAAGGAACGCATCAAAACAAATGCACCACATGATCAACGTTACCATAATAACAGATTGCACTTTCTATTAATGGAATTTAGGGAAAATATCTAACATATTACGGCATGTCATTCTTTCAACCCCCCCCCCCCACAGTACACCTCCAGCTGCTGGGGGAAGCGAGCAAATATCCCATCCGAACAAAAAACTCAAAATAATTCAAACTACAACAACATTTATCAGTGTAGCAGTCAGACAAAGCGATTTCATCCAATGAAAGAACTACAGTCGATTATGGTTCCGTAACGAATTTATTTGTCATCGTCTTTTGTTTTGAAAGTAAATGCGTGAAAATGATAATGCTTACGCTTGCTGAGCTTAATTTCTCTGTGATCCTCAAGCTTTCCTTAGTTTGAAGACAACATTCAATCATATTTTATTGAGAGCCCAAACTGCTTAACGGAACAACTACTTTTGAACTGGACGGGGTTTAGTCGCACAAATTGGGTTAAATGAATCTTTCCTAAACGGAAACCTCCAAACAGAAGCTGCGATCTAGGCAGCCACCCGTTTGTGCTTGGCTTTGTTAAGAGTCCTATCTAAGAAACAGCCAACTGCGAGTTTACTAGAGGGTGCGTGACTTCGCTCCTCAGAGGAATCCTTCCATCCCTGCCTCTGGAAAGAGCCATAAACCTGACTACCTATCAAACCATGCGGGAAAATACCTCGTAACCAACGCGAACAGTTAGAGCTTACGAGCATAACCCAACACACAAAAGCCCTGTGAAGGATTTGGAACCTAGTCAACCTGGTTGAAGAGTGGTACAAACTATATAGCAAAAAAACTTTTTGCCACTCGAAAAAAGCTTTAGCTTAACTTCACACCGCTATATCATCAACATCAATTTTGGTTTCCCACTGTTATGACGGAGCCCCATAATACAGGCACCAGCCAATCCGTAATGTGTACTCATCACACGAAAATATGATGGACAATATTTTGATACAATTCTTACTACGACACAGGCAAAAGCGATTAAAATTGCTTCAGATATTTGGTGCATCACATTTCCGATACAATGAACATATCTGAGACCATTTTCCTCGTGAAGTAACTAAAGTATAGGTTGAACAATCTGCTACTGACATGTGCTCTCCTGATGACGTGAACGGCAATATGATATCCGACTGACGACGATTTTCGATGATGATCGTGCAAGACTTTGTGACCTGTATACAGAACGAGTATCACTGTGGACAACCATTTCGCTTGAACTAAAAAAGGCTTTTGAACGAACAAACCGAAATTTTTATATAGCCTCTCAAAAATGAGATGAAAACAAGCGAAACACGCATTATAAGGCTGAGGACGCCATCAGCTCATCATATACCCCAAAGATACTGTTTGCAAGCGAAATCATAATTTTAGGAAGGACGGGTGAAATTTGGTCAAAGTTGCACCATATTAAAGAAGGATATAAACTCACTCAACAATTATCAAATAGCTATTCATTTGTATGGGCCAGTGATGAGGCTTCACTTAAAATACCGCCCAAGAAGCATCATCGCCTAGGAAAGACTAAATCCCTTTATCTTTGGGAAATTACTGTTCTGAACAGGTCTCGAAGTCAAAACCAACCGGCTCATAGCCATTGTGTTCACCCCGGAGATCCGTGAGAACTGGAACAAGGTCTTCGGAAAATATGTCAGCTATCAGACTGTCAGTAAACGAATACAACAGGAATCACTCACAAACTATGCTTATCGCCAAAAAGTACACGTGTGCCGCCTGATCACGAAAAAGTCTTGAATACCGGCTTTGGATTTCTCAGAAATATTAGCTATTTATGTTACCTAACTGGTCCGTTCTAAAACAGTTGCAACAGATACGGTGCAGTTTTAAATTACGTTCCGTATCTACGACCTCAGCTGTCCATACAACAAGGATTTCATCAAAATAATCCCCACAGATCACGATTTTTTGCTGATTTCTCCTCTAAGTTGCTCGTGATTATATCAGTCAAGACGGATCTGGTTGGTTCCTCATCGCAACTCCCTCAGTCTGTCTATGAAATGCTCCATTGAATAAAAACCGTCTATCTATCTCTTAGAATCTTCAACAATTCGTTGGTTTGGAATCCCAATGACGAATCCTTTTGCATAGTAAAGTCGTAGATAATCTCAATAATATATCCACGGGAACGTTAGTGACGAGTGCTTCACGGTCAACGAGGTCATTATCTTGGTTTTGCTTTTAAACGTCGATGCCGGGCCTATTTATTCATCTGAGTCATTTCAATCTTACTCAATGAGCTCACTAACGTTGTGCTTAACTGGAAAGTCAGAACATTTTATTTTATTTAGTCTCGTAATTTTATAACTTTTATCCCTTGTTGGTCTCTGTGCGTAATTCATCTTACGTTTAGTTTATTACGGACCATTCCAGTCCTATTCCTGATAGACTTTCATCGGCATATCCTTCATCGAAAATATCACCCGTGTTTAGCTGTTTCTTCTGACCGTTTTGAACTTTAGGTTAACTCCTTACTGAAACTTGGTCAGTCCCTCGCGCAATTCACTGGTTACAGGAGCAGTTGCTAAGCAGTGCTCTGAATCTCCATGCTCAAGACTGATTACATCCTGGCTTTGGCTCTTTTAAAACTAGAATTTTTTAACCTGCCTCTGATGTTTAAAAAGCGCCGTGCTTCTCAGCTGCATAAAAAGCCGGTTAGCAACAATTTGTATTTGTACGTGTGTGATTGGGTGAGCGATCTGCTGAAATTTTGTTCACCTCACTTGTGCTCCTTTGTTAGCATGGTTATTGTGAGTAGTCCACACCAAATGAACTTATCGGATCCCATCAACACTGCATGTTTTTACCCGGATTGAGATCGTAATCCCGGACATCGGACATGCCAGGCGAGGGATCATCCACTATTTCACATATGCACACTTGGTGCACGCAAACCGTCATGTTTGAATATGCACGCTCGAGCAGTGTGACTGTTCTGTCCGTTGACTTGCAAGACTACGCACAGTTTTGAACCATCTTGGAAAAAGCTGACCGGGAAGATCTAAACTTTGGATCAATCGGTCGACAAAATCAAGACATTTGATGAGTCGTTGTTTGAGGCTTTCGGTCGACCATGCACAGTCAGAAATGATCATTTATGTGCGTCCAATGTGCTTTGGCGGAGTATTGGAAACAGGTTGATCCTTTTACCGGAGGCCTCTATTACGAGCCCTGTCATGATTATACACTGCCGCTGAGTTTTCAACCAATCGAAGATTGGGTCCAACGAACAAACACTGATCTGGATCGACTAGAATATCTACGGTGAGATAGGACAACTATTTCGCAAATACCCACAACGAAGTGAAGACTGTCCTGTTTGTTTCAGGCGCCAATGCAGGTTGCTTAACCGCGATTTCCTGACAAGCCAGAGAAGTAACCGGGTGGTCGTCCAGGGCACAAACGAAGCGAAACCTTCTGCTTAGGCGCCCATTTACAATAATTTCGACGTCCAGAGCCAAAAATGAACTTGTAGCGGTAAAACATCTTAACACAGTTCGGCAGAAATTCGGCCGGTTTATTAGAAAGTTATCAGGACTCCTCAACTTCACTGACATCCACGCTTAACCCGCATTCCTAATATTATTTGGTCATTTTCAGAAGTTGCATTCGACGTCGACGAAGAAACTACCGACGAAACAAGGGACAAAAGTTTTGGTACTGCAGTGACACAACTAGCTCGAGAAACATTGATTACAAGCGTGTAATTAATGGTAATGGGGCTTCCATCACAAAACTCCGGACGGCAACTATTAAGCCTCCAAATTTATTTTCATGGTCTGAGCCGTTACAGTCGAACGAGCCGGCTGGTCAAGCCCTTTTGGACGCCACAATAACACATTGGAATCGCTCGAATGCATTTCGTAAAGCACAGGTTTATGCTGACCAAGTGGAGGAGCAGAAACGCCAAAAAGTCCACGAGTATACCAGTGCGTATGTTACTTCAAGTCCGGCTCTCTGTAGATCGAAACCCACTGAAACTGATACTCTTCGTTCACACCTTGCGGCCGGCTACCTCGAGTACTACAAACGCCAGGGAAAGGTTCAGTCGGAGACAAACAGTTTGACACGCAGTCCAACAGGTTCAGCTAAACGTAATCCGTAAGTTTATTTCATTCTATATTAACTGCTTGTCACCTATGTTCACTGCTACAGTTAGAAAACACTGAGAGATTTCCTGACATTCTTATGATTTTCTCTAGTTGACATGATTCCCGAAACCACTGCTTTGATAGGCTTCTCGTCCTATGAATGCTCTCTGTTTCGCTCAGATACTGCCATGTACCAGTTGATCCTGATGAAGCATCCTCAGTGTTTTATCGTCATTGTGGGTTATTTCTCATGTTCCCACGCTTGTTCAAACATTTATGTGTTTGTTCAGGAACCAGTTATCCGGTTAGTCACGCAAAATGTCGGAGCTCTATAGTCGACTTCCGCTCTACTGAAGGCTCACCAGTAGCTCATTTCCGTGGTCTTGCTTGGAAGTGAAACCGGAACGCGAGGGTGCTACTGCCGATCGATTTATATGAACGTTCATTCCTGAGCAGCCGAGTGCTTTCACGCTTCGGCGGAGTGATTTGCCAATCCAGCGCTTCAGTGATCTAGTAGCTACCATGACTGTGCCAATCGAGTGATTCGTACATTAGAACTTCCCAGTCAGATGGCGCCACGGAAATCTGAAACCCTCGGAATAACTTTTGATTAGCTGTATATACTTGCTTGACTTGGGGAATTTTCAATCACGTTAATTCCGTTTGAACAGTCCTCATCCTCTCCCCGGGTCACGATTATGGTAAGTCCACATCAAAATAGAGCAACCAGTGGACTCGAGTTGCAGCATCATTAGAGCTCAGCAGCAACGCTGCTAGAATTTCACCTGTGGACATCTGAAAAAAACTAAGACGAGTGAGGCTAGGATACCATTATCGTGGGAGATGCATGCAAGGACAAGGTTATGGATACTCCAGTCTAGGTTGAATTGATTCAGAAGTGTACAGAAGCTTAACAACAGTCGGAATGAATCATTAGGGAGAGGTATCAGGTCAACTAATATGTTAGAATATATTCTTGTCTAAAACTCCCCATCGGTTTGTGCACTGAAGAATCTCCGTCGTCGACTTTCCTTGTAAATGAATTCAACTGGATGCCGGTGCATCAGTTAGTAGCTCCGTCATTTGTATTAAACCATCAGTTTTTCCGACTTTTACCATCCCCATGTTTTGTCCGGTCTTGGAAATTGGCAACATTTTTGTTCTTCTGTAGCCCCATCTCTGTGTTTTATTATTCTTTTGTCACTGTTCCTCGCCACTCTATTTCGAATTTTGAATATTGGTCACGGGAACTGACTGCGAAAGTTTGAAGGCCCTCTACGTCTAGATTGGTGACGTCAGACAGAGAAGTCGACCATAGTCATTCGTGAAATACACTTTCAAGTCAGTTAGATTATGTTCTTGGCAAAGGCAATAGGACTTGGAATAAATTGGTCGCCACCGGCAATACTGAAAACTTTTAAATGCGTTTCCCTGGACAGAACAGAAAGCTGTCGTAGAACTCAAGGGGATTGAACTAACTGACAGCAGCACCATCTCTCTGTGTTCACTCACTCAGAAACCATCATGTTCATTAATTCAAAACAAATATTTTTGCCACATCTGTTAGAAATTTCCTTAAAATAAACTGTCTTAGTAGTTGTGCAGAAGAATTTAGTGCAGAAATAATATATTTATAACACTAAAGGAGCTTTGTTTTGGTGGCGGCTTTTCTTGAATTTTAATCAATGCTTCATCTTTGCTAGAAATCATCAGAAATTGCCTTCTTACGAACCTCTAGGGGAATTTGAACTGGCGATATTCCAGCTACTAACTGGATGCATTTTACCCATAAGTAGCTGATTTACTAGTACCTAGACAGGATAAAACACCACTCACCGTTCAGCCACGTGATTCACTTCACGTCGTTTTTTCTCGAGTGATGGCACACCCGCTGAATACTGGACTGAAGGTCACATTTTTCAATCATATGCATTGCTAATTATTCCCAGTAAGAATGGAACAGTCGTATAATATTTACATGCTTCTTGGCACAGACTGGCTTCATTTACAATATGAAATCTCCAGTTACCCATCAATCAAGCCCTAGAAGGAGGATGAAATAAGCTGACATAAATTATTCTTCAGCGGCACGTTTGACGGGGGCAGGCCTTCTCACGGTAAACGACCCTTTTGATCTAGGTCTGCGTATCCTCTAGGACAGCTTTTTTCATGGTCATTATGACCCACACTGCGTAAAAAATTAAAAGCAATTCTGCTTCATACTCAGACATAAGTAGGAAATCGCAAACTTGCACCTGTAACAACCTGTTGATCCCTGAGCTTCGACCTAAAACGTCCATCGGTGTTTTCGTCCGGAAAACACAAGACAAGTAATCAGAACAACTTTTTCTTGGAAGTACCGAAGATTAAAGCTTACCTCATCCCCGTAAAACTGCATTGTGCTCATATTTATTTATATTCCTTAGCACTCGGTTGTTTTTCATGGACATAACGTTTTCTCTGGATTCTCCCAACCGATTTTCACCACAGGACATTGCGCGAAATCAGCAGACTAACTGGAGGACTCCGCAAGCCCTCACCGGTAGACATCCTAGCTTGTAATGACTCAACACAGAGCAACCGTGTAACTCGATCTCCAGCTGAAACAAGCTCCACTAAGCCGGATTCATTGACACTGTCAAATGCGTCATTCAGTTCGCAAAGCGTTTTGTGCACAGGACCAAGAAGCCGCCTGCTCTCATTGGATTCCGAACGTGTCTTCGCAACAGACGAAGTCGGATCAACAAATGTGAGTTTCGAACACTTAGTGATTAAGGTACCGTGTACGCTCCATCTGCAACGGTCCGGTAAATTAGAAGGAAAATTTTTTTCACAACAGTAGGTGTCAGTAAGGCACGGAACCGTGAGGTTTACGTGAAACTTAGTGACCGGGACTGTAAAATGCACTGAATTCAGGCATACTGGTAGTCTCATTGAAGAACGAAGTTAAATTTTTAGAGAACTATGTGATCACACAACTTTATCACCCTGATTTTAGCACCGGGTCACTGCAATACAACTACGTACTATCAAGGTGGTGAAGGTCTGGGCATTAAGATCGTCCAACACTTCCATCAATCTTCATAACGACCTTGAGTCAGCCGTTGATAGCAGACGCTTGTGGTTCTGTGGTTTACCTCTTTGTTTAGGTCCAAAAGATGCTGGTTGTCCCCATAGACTCGTTCTGCGCTCACAGGCCAGGGTCGCCAACCTTAATACATATCTCCTTTTCAAGTGGCAACGATTGGACTGCCATTGGTTAGCTATGGCCGATAAAAAACGCCGTTAACTCAGTGTCATATGATTTAAAACGCCTGCTGGCCACAAAGTGCCAACTGACCTACATCCGCGCCCAATTTCCTTTGATCATCAACTGTTTTTGATGCTCGATAGCCTAACTGGTGGCCAGTTTTTAGAACTTCCAAGGAAACCAAGTCCTTCTTCTCAGGCAATTTCCTTGTCAGTTAGCTGGGTATGTTTAATTAACCAAGTGTCCCAAAGGCCCTTGTAAACTGTCCTCGGTTCATTATTACTCACATCCAGATAAAGACCATTGTGAACAAGATACTCAGGTAAATTTTAGCTGAGCTTCCCATCCACATCAACTCAATCTGCAAACCGGTGTCTATTAGTACCGGTTCCTTTTTTTACTCTGCTGAAGATTTCAAGCGATACACACACAGCCGGCAGAATTTTTTCTGGCAACTTCTTCTATTCGTGTGCTTTAGGTGCAGTTCATCATCACTCCGAGATTGCTCCAGTTTCACAAACTTCATCTATTGTGTACTGTGTCTCCAGAGTGGTATAAAGCCATCCATCCTCTGGTAAGAATTCTGTTAGTTGAAACCCCATTTCTAGTCTGCGGCACTGCAAAAAGACAAATTCTTAGGTGCTGACGACTGCAGAAACATTGACACCAACAATGCTAAGAACGAACACCACAGAATGCAGATAACTTATCCATTAGAAGGAATTCTGGAGTTCCCGCAACATTTTTCGTCTCACGCATACTGCCTCACCGATGGGAAGATGATTTTTTTCCGATCTAAGCGGATGCACTGTCTATGTTTTAAAGTAAATGACGAGAATGCTTGGAAACTTCTTATTTTCCGTTGGAGTGACAGAGCGAAGGGAAGCAGGTACTCCCCTGTTTGAAGATAATGATAGTTTTGGAAAACTAGCCGTGTGAACGATTTAAAAACGGTTTACTGGTCCACCAATGATCAAACGCACCAGGATATTATAAATTGATTGCTACGAAAGGTAATCCCGTCAAAAGAGTGTGCCATTCAAGAAACGCTTCCAAGTCTGCCTTCCAAATCACCTTCCTTCAACTAATTCCATGCAAATCCATTGTTTAATTTTTTCGTTCTTAGTGAGAGAACTTTGAAATAAGTGTCTACGAAAATTCTATCCATCACTTTTTGAAGAGGTAAATGCCCTAAGTTACACCAGGTTTACCATAGCTAATCCAGCGCTGTCAGACTACATCCAAAATCGCAGCCATAACATGAGAAAATTAGCATGTGCAATTTAGAAATGCCACTTGCGTCCGCCCACTATGCCATACCAAATACTCGACAGTAAAAACTGTTGGTAGTGTAAGAAGATTTGGAAAAATCCAACGGAGGTTTCGTTCTGTAAGAGAAGCCAGTCTATTGCGAAAATCCCAAGAGCGCTGTAGAGCTTTTTCATACTTAATGGGAATCATCAGCAGTGCACATCTCACAACACTCCATTCCGGATTATCGAAACCGCGACCTACTGGCTAGTAATTTGGACATTTAACCGTTAGGCCACGGTCGGTTGACTAAATGGGTGATTAATCTGCCCTCAGGCAGGATACTGCACCTTTCATTCTTCAATCAAGAGATCTACGTCAGCTGGTCATCCGCTTTGACTGGCTCCTCGAGCAACGACTTCTCAGATGGAAGTTTCACTCATCTTGTAAATTTATTCTTCGTCTGTGTTACTTATGGATGAGAAGTAATGTGGGAGGAGTCGAGGCGTTAACTGTTCAAACTAATAGCCTGGAGGTAGCATGTTCAATATTCCCTACTGGGGTTTGGTGAGAAGTGCACTTCTGATGATTCATAATAAAGATCAAACAGCTGCACAGTGCTCCTCGGTTTTTTAGCACAGGTTAGTTTCATTTACTGGACGAAATTACAACTGACACTTAGATGCAGCCATTTCAAAAATGTCCGCTTTCCATCTAGATTCGTTTTATATTGACTTGTGTCTGGTCTGCCTGCTTGTTTGTACAAGATACCAATTTATTGTAATGTCTGTAAAGTGGTGTTGGTAGCCACTAAAGGTTTATTCTGGTAATCACTCCAGAGAAGTGTTTGCTACTCAGAAGAAGTCTTTGTAAGGTGTAGCTACCTTACTCTGATGAAATTCGCACTTTTACCGATATCATCCTGAGGTTAGTTAAGTTGGATCACAGAAATTTCGACTGTTTCAGAAACACCTCACTATTTAAAGAGTCATGGAATGCAGTATGGTTAACACAAAGTTAAATAAAGAGCTATCGAATTGTCTCTTCTCTGTTGAAACGTGAGGTGGCCTTCGCGTGGAAAATTCAGTCCAAGAAACCATAGAAGAACAGAACGATAAAGTCGAACTCGAATCTCCCCTCAGCATCATCCCATTTTAAAAAAAGCTGCTTAACTTCATGTACTTCTAAGGGGATTAGTAAAATCGCACGAGGTAGCTTAATTAATGACCCACAAAAGAATGAAACATGTATTTTGTTGTATCAAGGAAAAGAGGTGTGTTCAGTTTACCTTCGTGATGCATTCTGTCTCCGTTTGAAATGCCACTTACGCTAAATATGACATTGCTTACAAACTATTCTCTCTTAATAAGGCCGAACGTCGTCCATTGTTTTCATGTGGATCTTTCTCCGAGCTCCAATGGCAGTCGGCTGACAATCTGCAGACGAAAGAGTCCCCACCCGGCACACTTTCCGATACTCAACCAAGTCTACGTAATACAAGTGCCTCGAGCGCTGCATCTACCGAATCGAACCGAGCTGTAGTTACCTTGAGCATCCCACCAGTAACCGTCGCCACACTGGATGGTGAGTACAGCACCGTATTAGATCACGAGACAAACAGCGGTGCACGGTCTTTCTATCCAAACTTACAAGCGACCAGAAGACCAACCGTTTGTTTGTTTAGTGCGCAAAAACGACGACATCGTAAGGGTCATCAACGACGTAGCCATGTTCGCGATCTTCACTTGGGTCTTACTCACCATCAGCATGGATCACCCAGATCGGCAGCTACACTTACACCCGTCAGGTCGGTTGAACAATCTAGCAATTATGGCGCGACACTTGCCGGACCGCTACCACAGTCCCATTCTGCTGAGGCCAAAATCTGGAGCAATATGAAGGACGGTGAAAATGGTCGTTTACCTTACTCTGTGTCCTATTTTAGCACGGGTTCAACACTGAGTCCTCCGCAGGCGGGCATTGATCTGCCTGATGTGTATCTATATGTAAGTGCTCAGTCCATTTTGGAAAAGTAGTAACTTTTCCCGTTAATAAGGTGATGGTCAGGTTTTTTAAAGCTTCTTTAACTTTATGAAGAAGCAGACAACGTCAACATGTTTGGACAGGTTCAATGATGACGAATCGTCAATTCAAGATCAGTGGATTGCGACTTACGTACACCAGGGGGCAATGTTGATTGGTTCTTATTTGATTACTTTTCTGAGATGCGAAACCAGCTGAGGTTTCGTGTGCTTGGCTTGTTCTCCGTCTGCTTAGTTTTGTTGCTTACCACATAACCTGAGTATGATGATTACGATTTGTGAAATCAACTAGCTAATTCATCACCCGGAGCAGTGCGTAGCTTTACTTCCAGGTGTTCAGATATCAGGTGGTAGTATGAGGAGCTTTAGTAAATTTCAGTAAAGATTTCATCCTAAAACTGAAGCTGGTACACGCCGAAAAGCTTAGAAGTACTGTATGGCTGTTTCGTCCACTTTGGGAACGCTCAGAAGTGCGCATCTCACGAAACTCCAGTACGAGTATCGAACCCACGACCTCTCAACTAGTAGACTGAGCAGTTAACCTGTCGGCCGTGAGCCATTGGCCATCACTGCGATTTACACATATTTTCACACATTTGTCCTGCCTACTATGGTTTGTCAGTTTGTACTGGCGGGGCGTTGGATGTGAATGATATTGCTGCCTCACGTCCAACTCCCTACTGGTTAAATAAGGCAAGGTATCATAATCTGTGTGACCCCGAGTCCAGACGCCACCTGAGCTGTCTGCCTCATTTCGTTCTCTAT
The DNA here is from genome assembly GCA_004794785.1 of Opisthorchis felineus. Taxonomy (NCBI): domain Eukaryota; kingdom Metazoa; phylum Platyhelminthes; class Trematoda; order Opisthorchiida; family Opisthorchiidae; genus Opisthorchis; species Opisthorchis felineus. The sequence goes on along the minus strand of SJOL01006398.1, from coordinate 262,102 downwards.
CCGTTGGTAAAGATATGTCGGTGATACGTGGAAGCAAGTGTATTTAGACGAGTCGTAAATGACAGTCAGGTCATTAAAACAGACTAAATTCTTTCACTAAAAAAGTGGTCATTTTGTTTGGAATGTGACGGTCTTCCTTGGGGAGAAGTGATCATACATGTACAACTTAGTTTCTTGGGGAGCTTCAAATACTATAAGCGTTAATCAGCAAGCCAGCATGAAAAGTACAGTAGTTTTAGTAACAATCTGTAGCTCCCTCTTCCTACTATGGGATCTTGGCAATTGCATAATTACAGTAATATTCTGAAAAGAGAACAACTTAGAAAAAATGTCTTTGGCCTCCGATAAAGAGTGACACCATTGAAAGTGTACGTTCAGTCGCTAATTACAGAAAACGCCATTTTAGCTTATATTTGAAGGGCCCTGTTGCAGGCGCTCACTTTAATAACGTTTACATCCAGGCACGTTGTCAAATTTTGCCCGTTCCAGTGGTCATCCCGTCTGCGAACGCATCAGTAAATATACGTTGAAGTCGGCAAACTGATCAACAACCAGTGCTTTCAATAATCGTTTTCCATGCAAGAAGATAAACCTGCTTTCCAACAGTTTCACGTGGAACTGGAAAAACCCCACCTGTCTGCTACGAACTTGCAGAACTTAAGCAAATTCGATTATACCGAAGAAATGATCCTAACAGCTGGGAGAGAAGAACAGCTAAAAATAGACGATTCCTCTGAGGAGAGACACAGTCATATCGTACAAGGAGTAATTGCAATGGCGTTCTGCTGCCATCTTAAGGTTGCCGATATTTTTATTTTTTAATATTTTTTAGTACTTCTAATTTGAATTACCCAGTGTAAGTTGTACGGCAGCAAAGGCAGTACAGACTTCATGGTTGCTAGGCCTCATCCGGAAATCTAATGTGGTTGAAGTAGTCGGTCTATTTTTCCTCTCTCAGACTTACGTCTGAATAGAATAGCTTGCTCTATTCTCAGCCCTCTATAAAGATATTGATATCAACATACTCCCTTACATGTTGCGAGGCCTCCCAACGAGCTTTTTATTTGAATGATTTTGAGCAGAATTCCTTAGTTTCTCAGTGTTTATCAGTAGGTAATAAGACTTTTCTAGTCCTACTATTCTTTCTGCAACTTTTGGCAGCTAGGTCATTCGTAGATGTTCGACCTAGAAATGAAAGCTGTTCGAAGCATTAATCATTTTTTGAATCAAGGAAACCGTAGGACTCAAATAAGATCAGCATTTGGTATGCTTAGAGACCATCCTCCTCAATTAACCAAATTGGCGAAAATTACTTTTCCCATTCCAACTTATCGCTATTTGACGGCCTCATCTTTTTGTACGAACAACACAACCTATCCAACAACGACACCGATATATCGATGTCAGTGGCTATGTCACAACAACGGCTGATCTAGACAACTATCTTGTCCATGATATAACGTTCGCCAGGATGATCACCAATGTGCTGTGAAATCTCAGAGTGTCATTTCTTTCTCATATCATTAATCCCGAAGAACAACCCTCATTTTTAGTGTATCTGCCATCGACATGCAGTGTTGTAAACCTGTTTGCTTTCTCTGCTGCTGAACACAGCAGTTGCAGTGTTCTAACACTCTTGGTAACAGGCATCAACTTGCGATATATGCCACGCTAAAGAAAATCAGGTGAGAATGTCGCACTATGCGGAGCGGATGACTCAACCTACCATATGTTCGTTTATGGCTTGATTAGCTCACAACCCACATGGCCCACAACTGCTTACCTTATTTACTAAGGACAGAAAATATGCTGTTTACTTCACGGTCTCCATAAGCAAGTGGGTTGAAATTTCGAGCAGAGCCACCTGAGACCATATCTAGTCATGAACCTAGATCGACTGGATCAGTGCAGTATCGAAGTAGGTTGTATACTAAAGCATTCATCCCGAACTTCGATTAATCGTTACACCCCAGGTTAGTGTGTACCTACCCATCTTATCATCAAACTTTGTTACTTCATCTGAAGTCCATTTTGGGATACCAGATTGCTGGCCGTTTACTTCGTCTATCAGTGATGCAAGCTCAGCTCTGACGCCGAACTAATTTGTCAAAACTTGGTTGTACTGTTTGAGCGTCTGTTTAAACGCCTCAAAAGTGTTTTTCTCAAACTTGTCAGCACGTCAATTGCCTTGTGTCCTCCCATATGACTTTCACTCTGCAGAGAAATATAGGGGGTTTTAGGTCACTCTTGGGTATCCCTTAAAGTTCCAAAATCTTCTATCTATGGATTACAGGTAAGTTGCCCCAATAAGAAGGAAAACCTACACATTGTGTGGGTTTTCGTCCCGAGAATCTGTCACTTGAGAATCCGTGCAATACCGGATGAAGAGGTTCGAACAGAGTGGCAAAGGATGATGCAGCTATAGCCTGTTTAAACGCAGGTGGTCCTTCGCATAGACTACAGCAACTAGTCAAATGGTCTGAGGTTTGGATTTCTCTAGGGGTGTGTGAAATGCGAACTGCTAATAATTCTCAACAAAAGTAAAGCAGTTTTTAAGTATGGAGTCACAACAATTGCTAGATAAAATCTCATTTGAACCCTTGGCTTTTGTTTCACTCAAACACAAGTCACTATTTTTTTGACACAGCCCCCTTCAATGAGCAGTATTCACTCTGCACGTGGAAGTATGCTGGTAGCACAATATCGCGATGTTCCAAGCATGTACTCAGAAGGGTTCCCAACTTCCCATTCCTATGTCTCAATGAGGGATGATGAGTTTGTCTCTAATGGATATGAAAACTGCTATTCTGCTGGAATGACATCAAATGGAGTGCATCCTGCCCAAAAAACACAATCCACAATTCTTTCAGACAACCTGGGAGTAGAGGACACACAAACAACTGCGCTATCTTATCCCCGAACAAGTTCATCCGGCCTGACCACAAAGGAGTTTGTGCCGCAGGCATTTCCCAAAAACTCATCATTTGACTTTGGTCCCCAAACCGCAAGAGATCGAATACATAGACGGTTGTCACCAAAAGAACTAGAGCCACCTCTGGGACTTAACACACTGAAACGTGCACTCAGTTTGAATTTGAGGCCTAAAAGTCCAAAAAGTTTGGGTGCGGAGCTTCAGTCTATCTTCGACAAACATTATGAAATGACGGGCATACGAATGCTAACAGTCGGACCGACGAACCCTCCACGACAAAGTTTGGATTCGCACTCAGGAGGGTCTGATTTTTCAATCCGCAACAAGCTTGAGGTATGTGATCCAGAACAATCGCAGTGTTTTGTCGACTGTGAGACAGCGTAAGGAAGTTCAAAATGGTTGTTTGTGATTTGGTATTTGTCGCAGTGCCCGGGAGGCTCCCTGTGACCTAATTAGTTAACCTCTCAGTTTTTAGGCACAACTTATGGGATGTAAAAATTCTGCACATCTATAATGAGAAGCGACTTGTCCCGATCCGCACTCATCAGGATTCGGTCTACTGACAGTGAAGAATTCCAAACTTTATTTGCGCTCCCAGCTTATATCAATTCAGGTTAATTAAGCTTCGCTTAACGCGTGCATCGTTTGCATTACATGCACCGCAACTAGAATCCCCAAATCCATAGGTTAGCACTCAATAGGTCCTCCATCTGGATCATGGAAATTGGGGCTGTCCTGATTACTCGCCGTAGATGGATTCCTGACGAATCATGACGGTTTTGCTTAAACGAGAAGAAACTATCTGAATTTCACAATAGCTCCGTCCACCAAATCTCAGCTTGAGGAAATTACCAAGAGTTTTACAAATGGGGAACCAAACGGTAACCGGAACAAGTCTGTGTGACTCTAGATTGACTTCTGATCAACCCAACAGGTTCGTTTATTCGATTAAAATTTTATTTTCCATTTTCTCGGTTGGCAATATACAATTCCATTTTTAAATTGAGAGCAACCCAGTTTGTCTATTTCCTACGGTGGTTCGCAGTAGTATGAAAACCCATTGTAAGTCTGTGACTGACAGCGTTTGGAAATACACCAAACGGTAACATAATAAATTTTAGGTACACTTGGTTCATGGTACTTCTGTGCTCAGTCTGAATAGGAAATACGATTCCAGTATGTGCGTTATCCAGGATCTAGCGAAGACTGTTTTGCCCGACCCACACCATCCGTTCATCACTTGTATCCTCCAAAAACCAGAAGAATTTTCAAATTACGAAAAGTTCTCGCAGCAACGAGTAACGAAATCGCGCAACCAACCGCTGGGAAATTGGCTCCAGATAAGTAACACTGAACTAGTGACCAAATGAAACCGACCATGACGGTTACATGAATGCCTATCTCTCAAGAAGAGAAGTACCTATCCTTTGAGTAGGCTAAATTTAGACCACGCCGGGGGAAGCCGAAAATTGCCGTTCACAGGTCTACTCGTTTTGGTCATCGCAGTTCTAGGATACCTTGAGCTGGAATGACGGAACGTGGTTGGTCTGCCTTCAAACGGTACAAAAAAAGTGCAAAAACACACTTCGAAGAGGAGCAGCAGGATCCTGTTAGACGACTCGATCCTATTGGATGAAAAAAACACCGCAACCATTCCATAATTGATCTAGGAAGCGATAAAGTAGTAAACCTCAGTCTCCAGTCTCGCTTGCCAATTTGCTGCCTATCTGGTGCATTTTGGAGGTCTGTGATTGGTTCACACTTCAAAGTAACGCTTACTTGAATGTAAAGCCTGAAGCACAGACAGAATCAAAAGAGCCTGTCAAAACCCTACTTTTTAATTGCCATAGGGTGCACAGAGACAGTGTCCACATTATACTCTGGGCATTCAATAGCAGTCTGGAACTAAAATAATTTTTCGTTGGTATGTTCCATTAATGATACGTGCTATTGTAACAAATTTGAACTTCCAGCCGGCTCCTCGTGGTCGAGCTGTTCCAGCGCGACACCCCTAAAAACCACAACCTGATAAACTACCAAAAGACACTTCTCCACTACCGAATTAAGTCACCTGCCTGGAACAGCTTTCGAAAGAAGCAGAACACCGATTTTTTTCAGTTCCATTCAGGAAGTATAAAAAATAGCATGCTGCTGGTCGAGTTGTGTAGGCTATATTCACTTCTAAAGAGACCAGTGCTTAGATGGGCAGAACCAGGACAACTTCCCAAAATCGGGTCAAGATCTCGGACTAACCATCCAAAACTCATATGCTGGTGGCCACATAATGTTAACTTGGGCTTCTGACCAATCGTCCTTAGCTGACTGCTTGACTAACTGATGTTTTTATTGTTTGTCCTCAACTCGTTCGGTCATTTTGTTTCCGTCTCAGCATTACGATATTCTTTCACTTACTGGCTGAAAGGTTTTTTCATACTACAGAAAAACCGAATCAAACATTCAGACCCATTTAAGGAGTTTTATAAGAGGAGGTCCTCCTGAATAGTTGGTTATACGTTGTGTGTTATCGGTAATATGTTAAGGTTGTTGCAAGTGCCGGTTTAACCTGTATGAAATCTTGTAATGCACAATAGTGTATCACTATCAGGGTGCTTAGGTACATTTACAGTCACAAAGTCGGCAAAGTCCAAAGGTGATAAAATGTTTCAAAAATAATTTGGGCCTATTTTCATGTCGATTTCCACGTAGTGGTAGGTAGTCAGTACGCGGAATCACAGTCAAGCGGTAGGCAAACTTGGGACAAAGATTAGCTTAGGCGTATAATTTCGTGCTCCATATTTCTGGGTTTCCTTGCCTCGTATGCCTTCTGGACGTTTGTTGGAAGAAGAAACTTGGAATGCAGATTTATTTTCAATCATTTTAGTCTAATTGTTTCAGGTTGTAAATTACAAATGTTGTGTTTGAAAATACTGGGGTGAGATATTTGTGGTTTTAATCGTATAGAATCACCGGGTCATAATGTGAATGCAACCCCTAGCTTTCCCGGACGTTTTTTCTGAAAATCAGCGTAAGCAGGTTCGAACCATGGCACTTTCAATGAGACCGATGTATGTAGAACCTTTGAGATTCTCGGCTTTATAAGCATAGTTATTTATCGCCACAGGTACTTCTCAGAGTTTTAAAGACTTCAACGAGTACAAAGAGTACAGTCGAAGAAACCGCTTCTCCAAGACTATTATTTTAAACTGAATCATGAAAGTCTGGTTAGATGTCTGAACTCTTTTGGGAAACAACACGTCTCAGAGGAGACCACTTTTTGTTTAACTTCTAGGTGGTCACTCCAGAAGGGGACTCTTAATATACCCCCTTGTGCAAGTGCAACTAAACTTCGACAGTTTTCTGCAGCTTTACTTCACTTAGAACGAGTAATCCATTCGTTGCGGATGCAAGATTTGTTACAAACTGGAATAGTTGACTAAACTATTGCAGACATATGCATCTAGGACAAAAAACCGGCAAGTAGCTTGGTGGGGTTCGAACCTGCCACCTCTCAGACAGCTGCTTATAGTAGCTTAAATGTTGTGTGGACCGGACCACTTCTCAAAAGTGCACTTGCACATTTCTGTCTAAATTATCGACGGCTAAATTCTGCCAGTGTCACCGAACACTGTGTTCGCAGACGAAACAGTCCGCTCCCTTTATGAACCTGTCAACCATTTACCAGGATACTTCACTGCGTATCAATAAAATCATTCGTGCAGTCAGTTGAGGACCACACGTTGGGTTCACGATGTCTTTTCCAAGGCATCTGGTCTCTCTATTTACCCTGTGACAGGGTTTTAATGCGCTGAAGAAGATCACTTTCTCTCTCTGAGTAGCTAATATACTCATTCTAATCATAAACCACTGATTGTGTGGGACGCGTCGGTGGAACAGTTGTTTAGATTAGAACGAGGGAATAAGTTTGAGAAATTCAGTGTATAAACTACCCAAGAGGACTCATCTGGGGAACGTTGATGGGAGTAACTGGGCCAGTTGGGCTAACCATTACAGGATAATATAATTGTTCTAGCAACACTGATCAGTTCAACAACTAGCATTCATTTCACACCTTCTCTACATCAAATCTGCCTTTTCACAAGAAACGAAGACAAAGTTGCAGTGTCGCCTTGGAAGATGTCAATCTCCGACTGACCAGTGGTATGAAGGCTGCTATCAGCGCTCTTCACTTGGACTGCCTCTGTTCAGACGAACTGGTGACGAAAAAGAGCACGCCTTCTGTCCTCTCTTCTATAGCCACTGCGACGCTCCCTTGCATGGCTCCATTACGCTCACACATTCCTTCAGTCACAACTTCAGCTGTCTTTCAAAGGAACCTTAAGGGAGCAAGCTCCCCAATGCGTCGATCAAGTACAATATTCCCCAAAGATCTGTCCTTACTAACAAAGGACAAGCAGAGTACTGGTTCAACACACGTGAGTAACCAACAGCCCAGTATGAGGTCGATTAAAAGCAGCACGAATCTGAATGAAGTAAAATAGCCAAATGCCCATCTATTTGACCATCAACCTCTTTGATATGCATAGTAACAATATGGACCAGCTCAAACTCATTCCACCATTGTTTCCATGTGCATCATGTGACAGCCATCTACCCCGATCCCATCGGCTGTAGATCAGTCAATCCATTCAGATCTGTTTGTGACAGATAATCGTCATCATTATCATTCGATCTTTCTGTAAGTCCGTCAGTCGTGTCACCGTTCTAGCACTGTGATATATTTTCTTGTTCAAGACAACTTTTAGTGTAGCTATTTTATCTGTTCTTCTCTATGAAGGGTGGTATGTGAGGAAGTTTGGAGCAGTAGACTGTGTTGCATTGTGACGCAACCTTGATTCTGGTAAGGGGTAATTGTCCTGGTCGGAGAACCGCAAGCCGAGCTACTTTCCGTAATGATCAAAGACTTGAAAGCGAGTAGCTTCAAGTTTGACGAAACCGCCAGAATTCAATATCTACCTGCGGCGAACGCATGAAAAGAATAAGTTATTGTCAGCTTGATGAAAGTCTGCCTACACCAGTCATCACAGTTGAGCGCACTGCCACATGGAGACAAGTCAGCGCCAAAATCCCCTTGAGGATGAATTGGATTACTGAGGAAATATTGAAACAACGGCAATGGTTGTTCGGTAACTTTATGTAGTTTGTTGTTCAAAAGTAAGCACTCTGAATAACTGCGGGTACTCTCTTAAATCATACCAATAAGCAGAGTAATTGTTTCGTCCCTGAGTGTCATTGAAAGCAGTATGGTACCAAGCAAGTATAATCGGTTCTACAGAATTTTTTTGAGGGTATACACTGTGCGGTCATTCTGGGGTACCAGCCGATAACTTCGCTTTAAAAGTGGTTTTTAAAAAGGTCTGCTCTTTACAATAAATACAACTTGATCGGTCTGGCTGTCGAAATGGAAAAACACCACTTTGTTTATAGTGTAGGCTACCTTCAGCAAGTTTGGAATCATGATTCTACAACCCACCAGCAGGTACCAGCTTAATTACAGTAGGAGAGAGGAGATGTGGCATTGTTGGTAGCGCTTTTTACACAGAGGAGAAATCTGAAGACAGGCAGACGAATAGCTCAAAGAGAAGTCAGAGGGTGAGTGCCACTGACTGATTGAATTAATAATGCTTTCCGGAGAGAAGCGGATATTCGGATCCGTAGTAGTAGTACAGGTTTTATCCTCACTTGTGAGAGAAGTGCATTTCAGACGAACCCAAATGAGAAAAGCGAATATGAAATGCGAACGCATGGAATACTTGATCCAAATCTAACTTAGTTGTCAAGGCATCTGCCAATACAAACCTCACTCTAGGGGGGACCAATTTGAATAGGTCTCACAGGGTAACCACTGAAATCAAATTGGGTGCTTTCAGTCCATCTTGAGCCAAAGCAACTTCAAATAGCCTACTCACAAGAAAATGTGGGTTGGTAAGGTAAGGCCAAATCGAGAAAATGACTCATGTCCACAAAGGTGGGTTTTTGCTCACTGTTGCACAAGGATTTTAAATGAAAGCCAATGGACGCACATCACGGTGTTGTGAAAGGATAGTCTTTCATAACTGACGATAACACAGAAGCCGCTTGATAGGCCAGGGAGAACACAAGAGCGAGCAGAATAGTGTTTCTATTAGTCGGGCAAGGAGTTCAATCTGCAGTATGTGCACTGTTCCTCAATTGCCTTTGAACGGCCAACATACAACAGCTAAACAACAGGGGATGTTTTAGGTCATTCCAGGTCAGCCAAGGTCGGAAAGCCTGGAAAAACAATCGATGTCTAAAAACTTTGGTTCTCTTAGGAAGCAATTCCTGTGGGACATCGCCATCCTGTTTTCACCTATGCAATTTGACCAAGATTGATTCATTCATTCTAAAGATAATGGATCGATATTTTCGAGTGGATCTGTGAATTCTCTCTTGGGGTTGACCCTGTGCTCAACGGTTAACATGTGTTTAGGAATCGCCCAGGAAGGTTTTAACGTTCTAGCTTGGAGCTGATCTATCGACTACTCACCCTGACTTAAATATCAAGGCCAATCTTGAGGAAGTTTTGAACAGGCTATCACCTGTTCTACCAATGTCTATGTTCTATCAGGCGCACGTGTACTGGGATGAATTTGCCCCGTTGATGACAGCGCTATCTTAGTTAAGTAGTTCTCGTTTAGGTCGCGGTATGTTGTAATTAGTGGTTAAACTTCTCGGAATAGCTTTTAGAGATCAGTGTTTCTTTCAAGGAAACTCCTCCTTGTGGATGAAACTCAGGAGTGCGAGTACTGACAGTATAATCCAAAAAAGTATGGATCAGACTTATTTTTGAAGCTTTGAGCTTAAAACTGAAGAATTACTAGGAATATCTCCAGAACTACCAGGAATTGCCTTGGAAATGACAGAGACCCAAAGAAAACAATGAGTTCACCCGCTCCCAGAATAATCTGAATTAAGGGAGGTCGATTTCCTGACAACGGCGCAGCCTGCTAGCCCAGGTGGAAGTGTAAGCATATGAAGATGCCAACTGTTAATAAGAATGACGTTGCTGACAAGGTCAGATAATGGGCGTGCAACTAGTCGCAGCAGTTCTCTTACTGGATGTCCTCCAAGTCTATTTATACCGTTGCATGCGCATTCAGCAGCATTTGCGGTCATTAGGGTATTCTGCTTCATGCAGGTTAGCAACTGGTAAGCTTCAATCGAGTTTGCGTATCTCCTTCCAAAGCACCAAGATTTTGCGGTGTCGTTTAACAGTAACATATTAACTCGGTGACCGTCGTAGTGTGTTCAAACGGACATTAGCGACTGTGACACATTTATTTTCGCGTTGTTTTGCCTCCTTGCTGCCTATAAGAACCTAGCGTGATATTCTCCAATGGGATTTTAGTCTCACCTTCCACCCAGATCTAGCATCGCAGTGACTCAAAGAAACCAAAACCGGTTGTACTCTGTGAAAAGAATACATACGGTGAAGGAAATAGGAGTAAATTATATCTGTAACCAAAGGCCTTGGTATCAGTAAAGCTCAGGTGCGCGTGACTGCAAAAATAGGAAACGTTCCTTTCTGCACCACAACTTGAGATTCTCCAGTATCTGAAGGAAAGTAAATGAATGAGCGATAGCGAGTCGGAACCGAAAGAAATCTGCAGCCAAGCAAAAAATCAACGCTTTGCCCAACGAAGGCATCTTCAACGACCAGCAGCCTAACTCCTGGTGCCATATTTTTCTATTCTTCCGTTCGCTTCGCTCTTTTTTCAGGTGCAACAAAGTGAGTGGGTGGCCTGAGGTGAAAAATGATTGAATGCAACTGACCAAACGAAGCAATCTACGGCAAGTATAGCATGTATTCATTACTTAACCATTCATTTCTGGCAAGTCTGTAGAACACCAGCACCTCAGTTTGATGTTATTTCATCTAGCTTGTCAGTTTGACAGCTCGTCCGGAACCAGCGCAAACTCGGACTACTAAGTACGACAAACCGACCAACTACTCGCACCGTGGTCTCGTGAGGTGTTTCGTCTTTCTGACGAAAACAAGTGCATTTGTCGGGACAGTAAATTTTGGTTGATATATTGCCCAGTGAATGACGCTATTTGATGCCAAAACCGAGGAAATTTTCCACCATTTTTCGTAGTCATCAGTAATGTGAATCTTGCCAACCGTTAATAAAGTTTCTAGCCAGAAAATTACGGATGGTGATCGAGCATTATGCCATTCGGCCTTCAGTGGTTAATCAACAGTTTGATTAACATACAGCTAGTAAAGACATAGCACCGTCGATCCCCACTCACGCAGTTCATATGGTCCGATGTTGAGTGGATCCTCCAATAATTACTACCCAAGAGGAAGATTTATGCGACCTTAAGGGTTGTCTTTGTGGTGGCCGCTTAGACTGGTGCATGGAACATTTGCGTTTGCGTGTGTGTATGCTTCTCCAGGTCCATCCGATATAACTTGTTGTTCACACAAAACATGTTCATGCTTGACCTTACCTGTTATGTCCTACTGAGTCTTTTTGTGTTTTGCTTGAGCTCAAGCGATCATATTTGTGTAAGACAATTTCCCAGCCGATTGCGTTACTTCTCTCTCTCTCCGAAGCTCTTAGATAATCTCCCAGCTTATTGACAGTCACAGTCTCTTTTCTAAGCAAAATATTCCTTGTAAGTTGGGGAGGATTTTGAGGTTTCACCCACCAGTGAAGTCGGCCTAATTTAAAGGTCTGAGAAGCGCCAAAAACCTCTTTCCTCCCTGTTGGGAAACATGCCTACTACCCGGGAAATCACCGTGAGATTTATAAGGCCTAAAAAGGTGCTAATTATTGACAAGAACAAAATGTTTTACAATATTTAAAGGATTCTCAACAAATACTTATTTCACTTATGGAAAAGAATCTCAGCCGAAAAGTCAAAAACAGTTATAAACAGTGAAGTTCAAGTCATACTTTAAACAATGAATGATGGAAGGCGGGGATGACTGGGGATTTAGAGGCACAATCTCTGAAGCAAAATCGTGTTAACAATTTGAAATTCCAGTATAAACAGGTTGGAGATTAGATTCGGAGTTTCGCTGTGTGGTAGAAAGTCTACGGTGTGCTTTCGAATTTAGAGATGATATTCATGCTAATTTGTAATTAAAGGTATGGCTTAAGGTCAGTCATTTTGTTCCAAGCGGCAGAGGGAGTTGACCGCACGTGAGCATTCTAAGGGTTGGCGCCGCTGCATCAGTGTGAAAACGTTATCATTACATAAATTATGTCATACTAGGTAAACAACCAGTATGTTTGCTTGTTACGTGTATGCTCGTTTGTCTTTTCCACGTGACAGGCTGACTTGTCTGGCTGAACCTGGGTGTGGCCACTCGCCGCCTGTAGGCTTCTTGTTTTTCAGTTAGGGATTCATACCTTTGTCTGGCGGCAAGTTAGGCAAAGGTTTGCGTATTAACTTTTTCACGTCTTATGTCTGGAATTCGTTACTGAGTGAGAAAACGGTGACTGCAAAAAAATGAGGAAGAAAACCATATTATTCGCCAAAAAATATACATCGGTCACCCAACGACTATGGGTCCATAAAGCCTGGTGGTATTTCGGTAAAGTAATTTGAGACCACACGTGTTCAGAGGCTTTAACGAACCTCTTCACTGAAAGGCTGTTGTGCTCCCTACCATGCACCTTAAATTGGATTCTCTGTTTCTGTCAGTCGTACCAACTCAGAGCATTTTTGGTTTTCACGCTTTGCCGTGGTTATCCGATTGGGAAGGTCAGATGTGATAGACATGCTGCTTTTTCCGGAAATCTGGGGATATTTTTTATGGTTACTCGAAGATGGAGAATAATGAGTTGAGCCTCCGAAATAGATACAGTGAGCTCTCGGTTGTTACAAAGTCCATATGGATGCTCATATTCGTGACAAAAAGTGTACGTCCTCCCTCCACACAAGATGAACTAGGTAATTTTACTAGAAGCAAGAGTTATTTAGAAACTGGGAATGGAACACAGCAGCAACGCCTGCCGAGCCCCTTGTCAATGCAAACGGATACATTGTCAGGAAGACCAGCTTCCTGAAAATAATCCCAGAACGTCCGAAAATTACTGGGAACCGTGAATAATTCCAAAATCACTTCATAACGAACACTGAGTCTACCAGCCGGAAAAGCCAACCATTAATTGAATGTTCAATCAGAAAGCTGGTGACGATTGGCAATGCTCGAGTGCTCAAGCGACGCCAATCAATCACTCAGCGTCTACCCTTTAGACTTGATTCAGAGTCAAAAGTACATTTTAGATGCCGTTTGCAATAAAGCAGTTGTGTTCCTTTTGGGTGAGTCTTTTCTGTCACTAAAGTTCTGGAGTCGTGGTTTGCAGTCGGTTACAAAATTTATCAGTAATTTTAGAAATTTTGTAGCTGCTCACATTAGTCAAACTGAAACGACGAATTCGGTTAACAAATTATTGGATGATGTTTCATCCAAAAATATCCAAATAACCAAACGTAGTTCTTTCTTTTTGCCATCGTGACTCAGGATAACGGTATACTACTGATTGTGCTTATGAGCAAAGGCATGTTTCATGTTTTCTTTCTCCAAGGGTTTCACAAACTGGGTGAATAGCCTGAAATTTCGGATATGAGCTGGAGAGGACAATACCTGATACACAAGCCTGGTTAGAAAACTGCGGCGAAGATTCACGAAACGCACCTGAGTTGGTTGGTCCACACAATCTAGCAACCACTTTTGGATTAAGTCTGGTCATGCTTTGTAGTTCTAAGGCATAGCGTTTTACCCAACAGCACTAGCACGGTGCGAGCAACATTTACCGGCTTGTGTCATTCTTGACGTCAGAAGCGAATTTCACTGAATACATAAATCACTATTTACAGGGAGATGTGATAGCAGTCCTTCTTTATGGCTGCGAAAATTGGCACTGGTAGGCCTCAAACGCTTTCCAGTATTTAATCACCGGTGTCAAAAGTCATCCTACTCTTAAGGTCGCTGAAAACTCTTCGACAGCCGACGGCAGGTTTTGGGACTCTTGTGGCTCATCGGGTAGGCGCATTCTCCAGGTTTCCGTCAATCTTATATTTTACTCGAAGCCAAATTTCACTCAATTCGTGAAGTATACTCCTATTAAAAATCATTTGGTTTTAACAGGTGATTCATATGAACTGCAGGTGAAGATCTTGTTTGTGATATTCCTCAACGAAATATGCTGGATAAAATCTGCCTATGTTTCAGTTGATGTCATTTTCAACTTATCACTATATATCCTCCCGACAGCGCAAACTGCTGAAGAGCTTTCAGCAACGAGTATTGTGTTCCATCGAGAGAGTAACTCAGGTGTTTTGTGTTTCGAGGAAAACTCCCATTTCTTTGGTAGGGGATTCAAACTGGAGAAACAAATGTTGTTCATCAGTAAAAGACCTAACAGAGGTGAGAAAGTGACCATACGCAGCAAAGTCAGTCCACATATCACGCTGGACTGGATGAGATCCAAAATACCTAATTTGGCTCACGACTTGTTTTTTTGATGTCAGTATCCAACGTATTAGTTCTTTTTTGTCTAATATGATTAGTTTAGGATATTCTCAGCTTTGGGTATTTCCCAAAACATTGGCTTGCCAAATACGGTGCTTGCGCAGGTAGAATGCCCACATTCACTTCTTTGTGTTGCTACCCCCTTTGTTGCTCCCGCAGTATCACGACTTGTGATCACTCCCCTGGTTATTCGGATGTTGGCCAGGGAAGACGGGTTAATCAACCAAAGGATACCAAAAAATGAGGCTTTACAGAGAAAGCCAGGCCACATCAGATAACTAAGAGTGACTGCGGGCTAGTGGCTCTTATATCCGGTCCATGTGAAATTTAATCGAAGTGCAAAGCATTCCCTCATATTCTCCTCGTACCACCATGAAGAAAAACGCCAGTTCCCACGCCCCTGAAGAAGCGCGAGTTACATGCGATAGTTGATTCCAAAAAAGCCTCGGACATTTGCTGAGTTATTCACAACATTTCAGCATAGGTCGATTTCATCCACGGAAGAAACTCTTGAGCAAAACTTGTAAATCTGCCCAAGACCTAAAACTGTTATTTGGTAAGTATGTGGTCCACAGAATACTGGTGCAATACCATCTTGACACACGTCCACATTTGTTCGTAGGCGTGTGTGCCTTCCGTGACTGCTCGCATAATCACCCATGCTCAAAACCAGCTGTTTTTCTGCCCAGAATACAGCGATCGCGCCTGGGAAGTTTGATTTTTCTTAGCTTTTTTTAAGTTTGAAATGCAGTGGACTATCGAATAAGATGTCTGGATTGGGTGTGACTCTGCTTATGGGAAATGTGGCTAGCTTATAAGCAATCATACTGCCGGCCTCAATTAGGAAGAACGTGACCATTATATGAGCTCCATTGTACATATTCTCATGAACCAAATGTGCCCCTATTCATTGGTCAAAAGAACGGAGGCTAACGCACTTTTTGCTGTAACTTTCAATAGCATCCATATTATTTTCCAGAGTTAACCAGTAGCAACAGATACCCAACTGGTTCAGCATTCTTCAGTTTGCTGGGCAGCTTATAACCCAGGTACTGCTAAATTGGAATGATTATATGATCCAAGAGTGAACCTCTGATTTTCCGTGTATCACTTAGCTAGTCAAAAGCAGAGTACTTCGGTGTAGCGTTTGATGCATGAAATCCTCTATTCACGGAAACATTCCGGACTATCAAAACACAGTCTCATTTACTCCATAAATGCTCTCCAAAAGTCCGTCGGATACTCAATTATTCCCAACAGTTGGATCGGCGTTCTCCACCGTTCGAGGACCCGATGAAACGTGATAATATTTGGAACTACTTCTGCATTTTAAGTAGTGTAAGAAGTATTAGAGGATAGGAGGGGGATGGCGAGGACAGCGAATTTCGAAACATTAATCTGGATACGCATGAACCGAATCAAAGCCAGTGTACTGTAGCGTGTAGGATGTACACTAAACTTCGGTTACAACAAACGACGGGCGTCAACTATGCTTGATTTAACCAAACTTATGTTTTCTGTTTGGCGTGGTGATAGATCTCATCCGGCACCCATCCTTGTCTACAGATGTGAATACTGTAGTCTGTCGAGAACCAAAAAGCCTGTACAAGTTACCTTCAATTGTGACTCGGAATCTACACCAAGTTCTGCTTTCCCGAATCTTCCCTCTAGATTTGTACCCAAAAATTTCATTGAGGCCATTTTGAAAAATTTTCAGAGGTCGTAATACGAGAAAGATCAAGTAAGCTGGATGTTTCATCCAGGATAACTGACGTAGGTCTGATGTCAAATCAATGGCGCAATTTGTAGGTCATGTTGTACTCAACTTCCATGGGTTCAGTTAAACAGAGGAATGTTGCGAATAGACTTACCAAAATAGATAGCCGCCAAGGGTGGCGATACAACGAGTCCGTTGAACACAGTCCCGTGTAGTAAGACCTAAAGTACAAACTAGGGTCCCGTGGTTCCTGTATATGCCTGTATCAGCCCAATACATCACGCAGAATGCGGACAGCAGTGAGCAATAGAGGTGTGTTGGTCGGGGGTTGATGTGAACTAAACTTACTTGACGGAGTGGTAACCGAATAAACGACTGTGGCCTCTCAGATGACGCGCACAACGCGCCATGCAGTCAGGGAGCCGCTTTCAGTTGCGCTGTACAAGGCCAGTCAATAAATCTATCGAACCTTAAGAATAAGACTCGTGAGAGGGGCTCCAGCTCAATTTAATACAGACGCAACCGGCCAAAAAATTTGGTTTAAGTGGCGAAGCTACTCAGCCGAAATCCATGGATGAACCGCTTGCTTATTTAATATAACTCTCCCAGCTAACAGTCGCACAGTAGCGACTGCTGAAAAAGTGCAAATAGAGGTTTGAAACGTAACCGAATTTCGCCGTGAATTGTCACCAGTGATCCACTCGCCATTGTAGCCGCACACCATGGAAATGCACACCACACATTAGTTTATTTGTACTGAAAAACTATGAGTAGTCACACCTTAATTGTCCGTACGAAGTCTGTAGTACACAACATTGCAAGCGATGAACTATCTCCACGAAACACCGAACGCTGTTCTCATTAGGTATAACTTATCGCGAGAGGGACCAGTGGTATTTACCACCTACTGCGTCCTGTGCAATAGGCCAACGGACATTCAGTTGTATGTGGATGCCTTCGAAAGGTTTTTATAAAAGTAATGGAACTGTGGCAGGTTCGTTCTGAACATAGAGGTGACCATCTAGACGGTACTGGAAGGACAGGTCAGTCTCAGAATCGCAAAGCAGTTCCGCATGCAAAGATACAAAAAAACAAAGCCAGGGCCAAAAACCAAACTTGCTCTAGCGCGTGTGAACCTCGAACTGAGCAGGTAGGTGATCGGGCCCACATAGCGTTGCAGAGTAATATGGACAGGTGAGCTCTTCCTTTTCCTGAGGGCCTTCCTGTTCACTAAGACATAAGTTTTCTTGATCTCTACAAACAGCGCTTATGACAGCTGCTCACTCCTCGACATTTTTTTTCGGGGCTGACGCGCTGCAAAGATAATACCACAGGCGGTGTGCATGCTTTAGGATCTACGTCGCTCTTCAAGGCTATCTTCTTCAAGCATATCAGTGTTTGGCCAAGGTTTTGACCGCATTGCAGCGAAGCCCGCATCCTTAATAGTTGTCCGTATTCTTCCGGCCTCCATTTCTTCTGAAAATTGGCAGAATTATGGCGTCCTTGAATAGTTACAGGACATTTTTAGTCTGCTATGTTATGCAGATTATGCAAAAAACTACGTCTTCCACTACTGACCCATTCACTCTGATCACTTCGATAGACAAACCACCTTCGTCGGCAGCCTTTCCGTTTTGCACTATGTTTAGTTCAGCCTTCGTATATGGGTTGCAAATGTCCATCTTCACAGGGGTTCGAAACGACCAGGCATAATAGTTTGAATCCTGTGTTGGATGGGTTAAGTAATAATGAGAACGGCGTCTTCCAAGCGGTCAATATGTCCTCAGAATTATCGAGAGTTCTGCTGGGATCCGACTTTCTCGGGTGTATTGGAAATGTTGCATTATTACATTGTCAATCTGCAAACAACTGAATCTCTTAGTCCATTTTAACTCAACATCCATTCTCCAATCCACACAGACCGTCCATAATTGAAGACCACCTCGCTCCTGAATGTTTTGGGATTGGCTTGATGAATGCCACTTCCTTTTTGTTGACCGGTTAAGGCATGAATGCATCCTTTCAATAAAAATCAACTTTTTCAAATCACGACTGTCCTATCAATTCCTTGATCCTGGCCCACTGTTCTTCCAACGTATGTGATATTGTTGAATTGGGCATGCTGAGAAGAACAACCTCACGGGACCTATATGATGCTGGTCGATCCAGCAGCTACTTTGTGTTGACGGTGGCTGACAATAGTTTCCTCCCATAGCGAGGAGGCTTTCCGAGGGCTAGTCGCAATTTGTATAGCATCAGTACATGATTCGCGTTGAAATAAGCACTGCACATTACTTTTGTTATGAGAACCTCATTGAGATCTCTTTATCGAACAATAAGATAACCCAGAAGATTTACATATCCTCGTTCTGGATGCAGTCTGGACTCGATGGGCATTCACTCAGCATTGAGCAATGCATTAATCATGGCGTGTTCCATAGTCGCAATATCGTTTCATCTCACTGACCCTGAGGACAGTACCCCTTTCGAGTCAGTCGCTTCCTTGTCAGGAAGGGTTCTAACCATTCAGGTTGACAGCCTACGTTGACGTGTCTTCCGTTCTGTTTGTATGTGGTTGCTAAGTGGTGCAAATTTCACATCTACAGTAACTTTCTGCTGTTCTTTGCTCTTTGACTCAACCAACCGAACCATAACTCGAAGGCCCGTTCTTTATTCTCAAAGCAGTTCTACCGAGATCAGACATTCAAGCGCATGACATACTTGGTGATGGGAGATGGCCTAGCTCGACGTGGCGGAGATTCCTAGTGCTGCTTTGCACAGCAGCTGTATTTTTAGCCGCTTCAGACCGTTGACTTCAACAAGTAGTTAAACCGTGTAAGATAATTCGCAGACGGTTACGGACAACTTTTGTGCATTCGGAGTGTGTGGCTTTTAGGACCAATTTCTTCTGATGCCTTCTTTTCCCGGGGGAATTAACAGAGTTGCTCCCATAAATATAGTAATGCTGATCGCCCGAGAGAAATACCTCACTGCCTTTCACACTTGCAGTGAATAGCATGATTTTACCGCCAGGCCTCCTAACACTACAGTTCATCATACTACACTGACTAGCTAGTTTTTGTCCGGCTGTTTTCCGTTCCATTTGTAGCAAGGTTAAACATTCAGAAACGAAGTTCCAGCCAGCATCATTGTAGCACTGAAGCGCAACCAGCGCAACAAGGTGACGGCTTTTGGTCAAACATCATCCCACCACGAGGGATCCAAAGGAAAGTCTTCAGCAAGTACTCCTCGCCTGATTCTGTAGGATTCTCCATTTCTTGCGCGTCCTGTTCCACCATTCCCGAGAATCCACGGTTCAGTTACCAGAGGAGTATTTTGTCTACAGGAGATGCCATGAATTTGACCACTCATCAGAAATACAGGAAACATTAACATGTCAGAAGATCCAGATTACATTACCAAACAACATGCGTCATGAGGCGTAAGTCAACCGTGTATATAGCCTCTAAATCATTCTAAACTTGTTTAACCTCATAGGCCCGTTTGACTACCGGTTTTGGACATGGAGCCAGAAGAACGTTATTACCACACGTTTCAAACCACAGAATGGTGCTTAAATGTCCTTCCAAGTACCGCACAGGTAATCATGTGGTGGATGTGCAGCCTAGCGTGTCCATAGGTATATATTGGTTCAAAAGAATGAAGTATCAACTTCCATTGAAGGCGAGACACAAGCTACTTGCCCCTTACTTTTAAATGAACTATTTTTCACTCAGTTTCGCCATTGCGTGGTCGAAGTTCATACAGAATCCTGTTCCCGTAGGGTTCAACAAAGCTTGTGTTGCAAATTATGGTGTTAGGAATGCGAACCTGAAACTATGTTAACTTTTGACGGAAGTCTACAACAGAGTGGGGACTAGATTTTAAGGATAACTCGTGTGAAATGGTTTCAAATATGAATTATACTCAGACTAACATTTGGTTTCGTTTAATCTGTTTAATGCACAGATTAGTAAGTACAATTTTGCTCTTCAAAGTCAGTTCAATGAGGCATTTGAATGATGTGATGACTGACGACCGGGGTCGGTGACATATTTTACTGTACGCTTCTATTCAGGTGCAAGTACCTCAGAATGCTTGTGATTTGGCTGTCCCCACCTCGTCTCGTTCTGTTACAATCTGCTAAGTTAGATGTCTGAAATGTTCTTTGCAAGTGTATAGTGCTCAACGATGCGGTCGTGTAATGGTCCAACTGGAGAAAACGGCACTATTGGGAATAGGTAACCCTGCGCATGTAAAGAAAATTTTACATTAATCTCTTGGTTCGTATGGGTTCCATTGCGCTTATTGTACTGAGTTCCACTTCTCTTACTCTCACTTTGATCACTGCTTACTCACCAAAGAGCCGGCACAAAAGTTAAGCCTGTTTATTCAACTTCTTACATGCGTGACTACTCCTCATCAGGACGCAACAGACCCTAAACCTATCGGAATAATCCGGCGGTCATACCCCACGCCTTTCGTGTCACTCAGCAGTTTTCACTTGTTTACCTTGTATTCCATTATCCCAACCACGCCCGAAATTAGGAAGCCTCGACACGCTTCTAATTTTCTCCCGTCAGTCAACAGTTGTTTCCACGCTCCACCTGGATTCTCACGTCCTTTCCACCATCACCACCATCACCACCATCACCACCATCACCACCATCACCACCATCACCATCAACTCTGCCAGTAAGCCCATCCTCAACTAGAACGTGACTAAATTCCGTGCCGCAATCCCATTTCCGTTGTCACCATCATTGTTGGTGTTGTGGGTGGAGTTGCAGTTGGCGTTCCTTTGGCTCCGATACTAACGCTGCTGTTCATACTGGCAACCATGCATCTTGGTCATGTGCTTATCAGACTGTTACTCGCTGCTTCTGTAGGTTGTACAGTTGGTCTCGTGGGCTTGCGTGCACGTCATAGCCTCGTTTTGATTGCGTGCTCCGTCTCACTCGCTTCGCTAGGTTGTTGGCCTTTCTCGTGCCGCACTGCTTGCACCATGCCGTCTCTGGCATACACTCTCCACTGCCACTATAGCCTCGGGTTCGTGAGCGGCATATGGATAGATGGATAGACAGACAGGCAAGTAGGAGGTAAAGCGCACGTACACACGAACGCACGTACGCACGCACACATGTACGCACGATCCACACGCTTGCATACATGCAGGCGGCACAAGGCTGGGGGTGGGTTGGAATGGAGAGGTCCGGCAACCATGTACACGCTACACCAACATCAGCTTCAGGCAAATTGCGTGACCATAGTCCTAAATGACAAAGCTAGTTTGATACGGATATGGACAAATGCCCGAGTGCCCATCAGATCTGCCTACCTGATTTCTCCTGCTGCGTTTCTCCGCTGGCGTTAGCTCGAACAGTTCGCTCGCGTGCAGCGAAATTCGACCACCACCATCATGGAGAGTTAGGGCAAAACAGTCGTTGTTCTCGTCTGTGTTAGGCGATTAGTATGTGCGCTGTTTGCAGAGGCTGGTCTAATGAACCAAACGCGTGTGAGGATGAGAATGGAAGCTTCGGGTCAACCATAGGTAGGGAGCCGCTTCGATTCAGGATGGTCTTGATGGAAGTGCATGGGATCAGATGCTCAAGGACTGAAGTGGTGAATATTTTATTCTAAGACTGAAATCGGTGAAATTCACACACACACACACACACACACACACACACACACACACACCAACAGCTTCACAGGTCATTCGTTGAGAGCCACACACTCAGCATACGTTTGACGGTCTCTCGTTTTACTCAATAGTTCCCGGTTTTGTATCACATTGTGAACTAACCAGTTGAATAAGGTAAAAGTAATGACTGCGCATTTGCCAAGCATCTTCCTAAACTACCTTGCGTTATTCAGTGTCCTACTGCCTTCCCAACCAAATCTGCGTTATTGTATTTGGAAAAGAACAAAACGTGTTTTGAGCAGTGTTTTATTGTTGAACTTTCCACGCAGTTCGGGCAACCTTCATCAGGAGCGAAATGATCAAAATAATATAAACAAGAAAATATGCCCCAGTTGGTGTCAGCATCGAAACAATCTGTTTTGTGTGCGCCACTCTGACTGTGAGGTTCGTATTTGTGGTTTGTTTTTACCGTTGATCCATCTTGTCCAGACAACAACACCTATTGTGGTAAGGCCGCAGTTAAGTGAACAGTCCTCCACAAAATGAATAAACTGATGCCACTGATTGCAGGCAAATTAGCCTAGCCGGAATAGCCAACAACATCCAGAGATGAAATCGGGAACTGAACAAATCCCTCCATGATGCATCATGGCACGGTGCTGCGCTGGACCTCAGCAGAATGTCGGGTGATGTCGAGCATGCAGCGCAGTCTGGTATTAGCGACTAGGGTGTAATAAACGTTAATCAAGGGCAGCGTAAGGGAATCTGAGCGCCTGGCGGGCAAAATAGTCGGAGGTTGTTCTACTCATGAGTAGTCAGGACAAGCGGGGAAAGAAGCCGGCGGAAATCGCTGGCATTACCAACAACATCAGCTTGCCCAGAAGTGGATGGATTTCACATTCGGACAATGTATACTTATCTAGAATCAGTACAAGGCCGTAAGTGGATCTGAACATAATTTGCAGTTTGATGGTAGTGTGTGGGAATTTTCAGTGGAGATTTCGTGCTACTGAAAAGCCGAGAAGCACTGTACACATGTTTCATCCTTATTTGTAATCATCAACTGTGCGCATCTCACGAAGCTCCTGCAGTGTTTACAGGAAGAAGCCAGCTCCCCACAATTAATCACTTCCGACCTGGGGAAGAAGCAAAATTCATGTGAACCATTCAATTCAGGATCAGGGTGAAGGAGGGACCATCGAGTATCAGCCACATGCCAGTTTATCTAAAACACACTGTAATTGTCCTTTGAGTATCTGTCCAGTATAACTTCCAGATACTTTCTAATGGCATGGTTTGGTGCAAACCGGTGTCACTGAATGTACCCGTTAGATTACATCCATTAACAAGGAGAACATGGTCAACGTCCTACAAGTGTTTTCACAGACAGCTTAAATATTTGGCCAGTGATCACTTATACCAGCCTATTTTGCTTAAATCCATCAGTGTTGGTTTACGCTCCAACCTGGCAATGTCTCTTGGTACGGCATGACAGCATTCTATATGATTTATATCCCGTATGTGTGCTGTGAATACTAAAGTATCTATTCCCAATTCATAAAAATGTTACTCTGTACGCATACAGAGTATTCAGTTGCGTTGTATCCAGTTAGCCTTCGTACCGTCAGTTGAACTACTGAGTGGCTCTTTGGCTCTTCAAGAGAACAAACGTGGGTGTAGTTCCACCTGGATGATGAACATTACAGAGATTTCGGCGAAGCAGAAGATCAAGCACCTATAGGTTGGACCTATTACAATCTCTTCGATAACTTAATCGTGAAACCATATGAAAGAGTGTGTCATAAAGTTTGAAACGCAAAAACAATGGAAAAAAACATATTCAGCGTGTTTGAAGTATATTCACTCATGCGGTCGAAAGAGGTGATGAAAACGGAAAGTGGGTGGAAGCCTCATAATTTGGTCACGGTGCAAGCAAATGGGGAGAAGAGAAGTTTGTTAAATACACTCATTTGCACATCAATTTTGTTTCTTCAAGAAGTGAAGTTTATTCCCACTGAAGGGACTGGCTGCTTTGGAGCAGGGGACTTCCATTTACAAATACAGGTAGAGCCACAAACTTTACAGAAGACGACGGTGACATCGACCAGCTCTATGAAACCAAAAACTTTGTAGTGACGCCAGAAAGGATACAGGACGGTCACATTATGATACTGGACAACACGTTGTTTGTCGGTCACATTTGTAATGTAATGAGGGTGGCTGATGACTTTCTTCTGTATTCTATCCCACCAGTGCTTCGTTACATAAACTCATCTGGCGGAGTGCTTAGGATACCTGCTGAGTTTGTTCAATGATGCAGCAGCATGTTTCATCGGAAAGAAGCTACATAAGTCAAGATAGTGCCCATTCCGCGAAGATTTTCCGAAAACTGAGGTGTTTAAGGATCCACGGGCACTTCCAAGGCGGTAAAGCTATCTTCTAATTCGTACTCACAGGTATACTCAATATTTCAACAGAGCGAACTCAAAACGTCCAAGAGGCATTCAGCATCGTTCCCATTTTGGACAGGTAACAGAGTGAAATCCGGGTATGATCCTATTATTACCAACTCAGTAATTTCCTTCGCAATGCGACGTAATCAGTCGCTGACACCGAAGCTCCTTGAGACTTTTATTGATTGCCTTCTGTATGCCTGTCATCCATTTTTGTTCACTGTGGATTTTGTGAGTGATTTGTCCTACTTATATACACTGTGCTTAATGTCATTGGCTCTTTATTTTTGACCGTGCTATTACTGGTGTTTGAAAGCTTTTGTCAGTTTTCTTAATGAAAGCATTCCCTTTGAATCTCTCCATGACAAATATTGTGGCAGCTGCCGTTGATATTCAAGTGCTTCCTTGTTTTGGTCCATGTGTGAACAGTCGTTAGTGGATATGTTTATCTATGAACAATCAGTGATTTCTTCTAACTTCCCGTCCATCCTTATGAAGGACATGAAAACTACTGATCACTAACCAGTTGTTTCATTATTGACACACTCAACTTCACGATTCATGGGCTTTGCAATTACCAGGTCTTTCAAGGAACGCGTGAAAACTTACGAGTCACAGTTGACCACTCTCAAGTAGCCAAATTTTTTTACCAATTTCAACGCACAGACCAAAACAGGAGTCTCTGGGTTATGCGCAAAAGTCCGGTTGCTGGGTGCATTGCGCTAGGTTCAACTTTCAGGAATATTAGCCAGAGGCATGCAAATGCATCTTAACCGAGACCAAACTCATTGTGGATTGCTTCTTAGGACTAACCGAATCCTGATTCATACCGGTGACTTGTTGAAAGCGGGGCAGAAAACTTTACA
This sequence comes from Opisthorchis felineus, assembly GCA_004794785.1. Lineage (NCBI taxonomy): Eukaryota > Metazoa > Platyhelminthes > Trematoda > Opisthorchiida > Opisthorchiidae > Opisthorchis > Opisthorchis felineus. The sequence continues at coordinate 236,960 of SJOL01006398.1, read as the reverse complement.
CCTTATCCAGTTCTTGACTAGATTATGTGGCACGGTGTCACGCAGATTCACAAAAAGCTCGATTTGGCTATCTGAATGGTTTCAAACATCCGATAGTTTTTAACTGAAAGAAATCGATGTCCTGATTTGACGTCTAGATCGACTAAAATTTGGAGGTGGGATCGACTTATTTTCGGTCATTTAAGTCAGACGCAGTTTTTTCAATTAGCTGGAGAGAGCTTCCGAAAATTAACCTAAGCAATCTCGTCTTAAGCGCAATGGACGCGTTTGCTTCCTACACAGTTCCGTCATTCATTTGATCGTTGGTCAATAGTTGCTCACGTGACTACATCGGTGGCTTGTTCCTGTTGTCACAATTGTCTGTGAGCACTAAACTAACTATGAATGATGTGTACGGTGTCAGAACAGACAGTCTCGCATCTCCTTGGGTTCAGACTGACGCACAACTTGTCGGTAGGTATTTTCATGTGTTCATGTCTCCCTTGATTAATGTGCTTCATGTGAAACTTTCGTGGCACCCGACCGTAGTTCAAGCGCGTGAATAAATGACGCATTTTAGGTGCTTGTTACGCTCCGACCTTTTAGGGCATGGACAGAAGGAAGGGGCTGCGTCTGGGTTACAGTTGATTACAGGAATAAAAGCCCTGTGACTGGTGAGCAAACATTGATTGGTACAACTGTTGGATCGACAATGCAACACGAAAACAAGTCCGATCGATACGCATGCCCGTATTCACTCCAGGTTGAGATGAAAATAAAAGTTATACGTGTTGTCACGGCACCATGTTTAGTTCATTGTAGAGGAGCAGAATCGCATCTTTTTTATTCGGCAACGCGTACGGGGCGAACTGGACTGTTTGTTCTAATCGGAAGGCCACGAAACATCACTGCGATGATTGGAAGTGGTATCTTGAATTTGCTTGCAAAGCAGTATATTTCTCGATATAAACAAGGCATTCATTCCTGGTACTTCTCTTCAAACTTTTAGAGGTGTGATATTCATTGGTCTGTAATATCTGCGGTGTGACCATCAAGCAACATGTGATTTCCATAGCTAGAAAATCGCGCCACACATCTTCCAATCCTGAAAGCCATATCACGTGACCACGTGTTGAATGGTTTTTTGGCATCATTGGGGTCCATGAATCAGGAAAATTAAGTTGCACCAATGTAAAGTATGATGTATCGCCGAATGTTACAACGTCAGCGTAATACATGTGTGAGTACTGTATAACTGAGGGGAAAATAATTATCGGTGAGAAGAAATAGTTCAAGGCCATCTGGCGTGTAACTTCTATATTCCTATGTGGGAGGTGTCCACCCTTTAATGTGACTCACCAGTGTTCCTAATGGCGAGTAGTAAAAGTGACGTTGATGGACTAGATTAGATGCGTCAACTGATTTCTAGATGAAATATGAAGAACACTGAAATGGTCGAAATATGAGAAGAACCATCAGTCCCATGTTTGACAGTTACTCCCCCTAAATCTACCTATTTCAGTGCTCAGTAGAACTGGTCCCTCTGGGGAAGAAATAATAAAATGTACCCAAAATCCTATATTCATTAGACCGTTAATTATAGCGCGGTACCTTTACATTTCACTGAAAACACCGAGTCTGAGAGTGGCGAAATGATAGCAAAAAGCTGAGTACCGTTTTGAGGACTTTGCGCGCATTCATGCATTTGAGAATGAACTGAGAATGGAAGTACCCAGCTCACAAGATTGGACAGTGACCCGCAATCCAGTTCGACGTTAACTTAACTGCTGAACCAATTCGCCTGCAGTATATTCAGTGTCCCGGAAGTTCGTTCCAAAATTCTCGGCCATAAACGCTTTTTTCCTTGGAACAGGAGATTTTGTTATGCTGACAGAAGTGGTGAGGAAGGAATCGCAGTTGGATTGGTTTAGGAAAGTTTTGCAAAACAGTTGGAGCAACAATCTTTGATCCTAAATAGGAGGCCGACAGTACGCCGTACGTTTGGAAGACATGCACGCAAGTTTCCAGATAACTCGACTACTTATGTCATTTGCTGTCAAGGGATTAGATGAAGAAAATTCGGTCCAACACTTAGGTCCCTAAACTGGCACAGCAGCTATTGGCTAAATATACTTGGCAGAGCATTTCATCCGTTAAGCGATATTCTTGGATTAACCATAATTCCTTGAACACAGGACATCATGAAGGACGCTTTTATGTGATCTACTTTAGGAAGAATATGTCTCGGGAGATGAAGTCCTTGTTTTTTGGCCCGCGTTATTCATGTCTGGTCTTACCATAGAAGTCTTAATCTTTAACCCACACAAGCATATCTACCAAAGTAGTGTTAGAAGAGTGTCTGATACAAGAAACAAACTAAAAAAATTGGGCAATCCAATCCAACGAACATCTTCTGATGGACTCAGCAGGCTGTCCCAATACGATAATCTCCAGACAATGATCACTTAGAATGATTTTCCCCAAGTCGTCTCTTAAGAACGGATAGTTTTACCGGTGTAAAACGAGTTTATTAATATCCGCTTCATACCGTTTTAAAACTAGTTCTACCTATTACGTCTCGGTTAATTCCACGTATCTACTGATCACCTCGATGAGAATAACTTCCTTCACAAGCAGTGCATTTTGCAAAGACAGTTAAGTTCCATAGGTTGTTTTGTAAGCACTGGCATACACGACGAACAAGAAATTTTGGCTCATTCCCGATACGATAAAATAGTTTGAAAGGACAGTTTCTGGTTGCTTTAAGAATTGAATGCAGAAGTCTAATCAGAAAGGCTTTTTAGACACGTTTATTGAATATGTCTTCATCCGCGTATTGTGTGCCTGCACCGTACAGTTAGAGGTCCTTAGGCCACCGTGGCATGTACGGGTAATGAAGGTCACGTACCTCCGGAGGACTGGTCTGCGTGCGTGACAATCTGTCACGAGTTGCCCACATTGTGTTTCAAGACCGAACGAACCCTGTCTGCATTCGAGCTCAATTTCTGTTTGAACTTGTTTGAATCCACGGGTTGATAGAAAAGGCAGGGGTTTTTATTGACGAGGCTTTTTTTCGAAAACAGATTCAGTTTGTAGCTGACTGACTGCTGCAAAGCAAATGGCGTTTAGGAATGTGGCCCAGAACGCTGACTTGCTTGATTTAATTATGTTCTGGTACTAAAGCTGTCCTCCGATGAGAAGCCTGACCTCAGGAAGGACTAAATTCAGGACAGACAACATTTAGTTCGCTAAAATATGTTTCAGTGGCAAACTGTCTCCAAGAGGGGATCACCTTTGCTCGGTTCTTTGAAGAGATCCGTTCAGAGCGGACAAATACACAACTGGAATGAGATCCAGAGAAGCGATAAAACAAGCCCAAAGTGCGTAACAGGATTTCGGGGCATCTTAAAGTGAGACCGCAACCCACCTCATAGAGTACCTCGAAAACAACAGTGTCGTCCTCGAAGAGGCACACTTTTAGCAGGAATGGAGGAACCACCTTCTGGTCCTTTAGCTGGCACTTTTATTCCTCTTCTCAAAAAAACACTGTTGTTCTCCAAAACCAGACGCACTAGGCGGTGGCCTAAGTTTTCAAAGATGACCTCGCCACTAGTGCTATCATACAACTGAGCAATTCTATTAGGTACTCCTTGACTTTAACTCAGCCGGCCCGAATTGTTCGGAGAACTTATTGTGGAGACCAACCCCCCGGCTTGTATGGATTGGGTGCTGCGCTATCTGAAGGCCTTTCCCGTGTTTGTTGAAATGTCTCACTCACCTTCAATCTGGATGAAATTTCTCGCAGCTCGACCTAGGAATGGACTGCGCAGCCCATTTTTTGTCCATTAATTTAGCATCCGAAATATAGTTCTGTCGTTGTTTTGGGGCTGATCAAGTGATGAAACACCGCTGGTTGTAAAGAATCGAGTAAACTGCTTGACGATCATTGCACCGGCAAACCACACTGATTTACTACCAAAGCTACCTCATACATAAAGTTCACTCTTCAGAAAAACAAAAGCTCACGTTCTTCTAAGGAGATCCTCTAAATGCAACGGCAGCTTCCTCAGTAAAATGGCCTTCACCTTGTTCCTTTCGCGGCGTTGTGTAGGCGATTGGTGTGTCGTCTACTTTTAGCCAAAATTTTGATGTAGTTATGTCCATTTGTAATTATCATATGATAGTATCGTCCCATCCCAATGAATTTATTACCAGCATCGTGGGCAAATTTAACCAAGCATCTGATCTTCAAATCCCCACAGTTAAACTAATAATTGATGTGCATTGTTCCACCAGGCAGACGAACCTCTTTACGACGGACTAGAATGAAGCAGTGCCCACTTGAAATGGTCTTGTCAATTAACGAACATCGGGCAAATTTCCCCCATTTTCAGCGATATTAAGCAAAAATTTTCACAAAACAACTCAAAGGCAGTGTAATAAATGAGAAACAATAGAAAATTGAAAATTCGGTAAATTCGTTTTGTTGTTCAAAGTAGAAAAAAACATCTTTTCCGTACTTCAATGGATAATGGATACTTGTGAAATCTTTTGACAAAATATGTTGACGAACTTTGACAAACCACCGACTGTATTATGAATACGAATTTATCAAGATCCAGGGCATAGATAGGGAGGTTATAATGTTCACAGCCACTGGCCGTGTTTGTGCTTGCAAGCAATCTGTCGCCTCCCATCACCTAAGGCAAAATAATGAATACCTCCGTAGGGTATACTGACGACATCTTTAACTCCACTGATGACCCTTCTGCTAGCAGAACGTTCCAAAACCTTGTTGTCTAGACGTAACTAACTACTCGCAAGGTTTCTGGAAACTCTTCTAAAGACCACGACCGGTTTCGCCCATCTTGGAACTCAGCAGGTATGCGCAGTCCCCGAGTTTCCGTCAGTTTCAAGTTCTACTTGGACCCAAACAAGCAGATCACCAGAAACAAGACATTCACCCGGATTCAGTTGACTCTCTTCTCAAAACCAAATTCATGTGCAAATGGGAGTAGTTGTCGAGTTCTTAAACCTTATTTAGAGCACACCAAACGCGTAAAGCAATGAATACCTCAGCAGCTGCGGCCTGCTGTCGTATTTCCTCAGCCTGTGGTCGACACGCTTGTGACCGACCCCGTTTTCTGTTAGAAAACAGAACAACTGCTGGATTCGTTGTACACGAGGCCCGTACTTAGCAACCACAGGGTTTGGGGACAAGCCTAAAAATGCACTGCCTTGCCTTGTTTTGTTGCTACCGCTCAGCTGTTTTTTCCATAAATTTCGGTGAAAATGATTACTGTACAGTTCCCGAGACTCAGACAAAGCATCTCACATGAGATAGTTGTGGCTACACCTCGCTGCAATCACCTATGAATTCCTTTTCTTGTCAAACAGTTTCCCGGTCAGCGAATGGCAAGTTAACATGGTTGTATTGTCCACTCCACAACATACGGTGGTCACTAAGAGAAGTTTGAACCGCGTTTGATTGAATTGGGGAGCATCATTCGAAAGCCACAACCATCGGTTTTATACAAAATGTTTTGGCTGGTAACAGAAAACCGACCAAAAGGGGAAGTCATGGAAGTACCCATGCATACAGACAGTTGTTTTAGAGGTCTCATTGTTGAGAATTCGGCCCTGTTAGAAAAATTGAAAAAGTGATCACTCGCATGTTAAAATTAGTGTTTTCTCTTCACGAGGATCACTTTTTCCCAGAGAAATTGTCCGAAACTGCTGGTTCATAATGATCAAAATACCTCACATGTACTAGTAGTGCATTCAGCAGAAAACACAAGAAATGTAATCCAAAGGTGACCTAGTTCAGCTAAAAAGTTGTCGGAAACATAAAAAAACGTTTCCGGTCTCACCGACGGAGCGGTCTTCACACGCATTCTACTGCCTGTGTCGTCGTTGCGTCGGGTACTGGTTAGTCAGCTCATCTTGGTTGGGCTGGTGACTCGCACTTTGCTAATATTACCACTTCGTTTTTCGTTGTGACAAATCACTCGGATTTTTATTGGATTTTGCCGAAAAACTGTATTCTACAATTATATCTCCTCAGGCATGCATACGCGTGATTGTTCAGGGCAGGCATAAATATTGCGAGATTGATTATGGACATACAGTATGTTATGTCAGGAAAACATACTGCGATATCTCGAACACTGTGATAACTGGAGCATGAAGCAATCTTTGTTGAGCGCATTTAGTCAAACACCATTATAAAGAGAGGAATCAGATGAGTCTCTCGTTAACACCAATCCTGTTTGCATCTCCATCAATGGAAGTATTTTAAGGAATTGAACAACACCCTAAATAGGTAGCTCACGCGTGACTGATACTTATACAGGAAAGAGGAGCCTGCGGTAGGTTGACAGGATGAAAATGCGAATGACGTTAAAACACACAGAGTATTTTTTCAGACTGAAAAGAAAATACACTCAACATTTGATTAAGCTGTTGGAAACACCTGCAGGCAAATTGACAATGTTTGGGTAAATAGAAATCGTGGAGAGTTCTAGCTATCGATATCCTTCTTCATAGAATAAATCCTCCAAAGCTGTTTTGGCGAAAATGTGCGCATATAGGGTGACATTATACTGTAGCATTATACCGTATATATTGTATACTGTATATGCTGTATACTGTATATACTGTATATACTGTATACTGTGACATTATTCTTTGAAAAAGTGTTACATTCTTTAGGCAGTAAATTCTTGGGCTCCATGGGTCTGTTTCTGCAGTCACTTGAGAAGATTTCACTTTTCAAGCATACCAGTTACTACCTGACCAACGCTTTGAGTCGTAAACTTCGATTTGTCTTGAATCAAGAGTGCTTCCGACTGGCTTAGAAATTCACGCAAGCTTTCTTCTAAAGTGACTTGCCAGTAAACAGCATTTGAATGAGTACAGCGTCTGCTTTTGGAGACACAACTGAACACGCAAAGCCTCTTCGCACTCATTGAGTTTCGTGTCAAGATTTTACACCGTCTTTGATTAGCGCTATATTGTCAGTTGTTTTTTTCTGGCCCCGGGATTTTGGATTTCTTTTGCCATTTTTGCGTATGGTTTTTATCGATCGATCAAGGGCATGCCTAGAACTCATGTAACACAAACTGAAAGGGTAGTGTAATTGACCAGAAGTTGATCATCGGCATGGGAAGCCACAAACCTGGATTACCTCCAAGAAAATTAAACATATGTCTCACATTTGCAGAGGGCGCCTGTTCTCTGTATTAGTGCATTGAAAAAGAAATACCAAAAACATTTGTTCGCTCAGCATTTATTCGCATAGCAGCTGACACCTGACTATGATCAAAAGGGGACTGTTCGTGTACCACAAGACATAGATAAGCAATGAAGTTTCCTTTTTTCCGACATGCACCAGAACTGTCACCTAAGGATTCCGCGTAAAGCAAAACTGACTGTTAATCATTCCATTCTAACGTTAACTCGAGCATGCAGTTCTCTACTCCACTCTTTTAGGAGGAATTTGATGTGTTTCGCAAGGTTGCTGAAATTCCAGTAAATTGCACCTATCTGAATGCTCGTCAGCGCATCATTTTTTAGTTGAGGATATGATCAGGATAGTTGTCTACATCCATTTTTCGAAACATTGTCAATCTACAAATCTGCTCTCAGCTCGGCGTAGATACAAAGTTGTAAAATCACGTAACATAGGATAGCGTCAGATAAAAATACTGCTTAGAAATGAATTTTACATTCTAGGAAGAGTTCAGTTTCAGTAGATAATTTCTACGTTGAGCATAGAGACGTTGTCTGTTATCTAAAACTGTGATGAAATAGAGACCATATGCTCGCTGACATCAGTTGCGCTGTTAATGAATTTGATTTGAAGAGTCCATTTTGCTCTAAACGGCAGTTAACCTAGCCTGAGAAAGGGAACACCGGGGAATATTTGTATTGTTCCTATAGTTATTGTGGGATGGGGTTCGAATGTGGCAGTGCTTTAATAATGATGTTTTCGGTTCATAAAACTTTAGACACACTAGGTCCGACATCCGTAGTGTCTGATTACAATTCCGTGTTTTGACAATCTTTAAATCTTTATTGAATGACAAGTGTGACCACTCATGATTGGCAAATTGTCTGGACGTTTATAACCAGGGCACATCAATGAAGGGTTTTGGGTTCCGCAAGTGAGTTTCCCTGCTAGAGAACGCTGCTTCCTCATTTACACGGCACCGTACATCACCAGGTATGAAAAACCAAGCATAACTATTGCACAATTTTCCTTAGGTTTTACCCAAATTCGATCAAATTAATGTTACGCTACCTTAATATTTTTTACCAGGAATATGAACTTATGCTGTATCCTCATTCAGACCTATTTTGATTGACTTATGACTTTGTAGGCAACCTAGCTGTTTACGAATAGGAAGAAGATTTACACGAAACAGAGTCATTCCAAAGTGAGGCACCTGTATGGAGAGGCCACTCCTCTGCGAAGTCTAAAGCAGTGTTCCTCCTCGACCACGGAGCTGTGTGAGATTCTTCAGTCGTGAACAGTCTGAAGATTCAAGATGTCTCTTTGTTCTGGGGTAGGATAAATGAAGTCATGAACCCTTGTAAAACTCTACAAATTTCCGAACGGTCGGTTACCGACGGTTCAACTCATTACTTACCCATCGTTTTCTGGACTCAGTGGGTGGTTGGATTAAACAACGGGGCCGTTCACATGTTTGTTTGCAAGCATTGGCTATGACGTGGAGAGGTGGAATGGTGCCATTCAGATATATTCGCAATATGTTATTTCTCTTAGCTCGGATTACAAACATTCCATTTCTGTACGTTAAATGCCTTACACTACCTTACACCATTCAATCCTACGCCGCAGTTGCCAACAGTGTAAAACATTTGAAAAGAGAGGGTTATCATAAGGCCAAATCGACCCTTTTACGGAGCGATTTGTTCTGTCTGAATTTTTATTCTATCTCAGACATACCATTTGTCCAAGGATCTTGGTTTCGGTCGGTTTCCCCAGAGGGCAGATAGACCTTGGAGAGACTGGAATTAATGTGACCCCACCTGTGTCCAATAATTGAATTTGTCAATATTTTGCTCGCGAGATAGCCCAGTGGTTAAGGCGTAAACCTATTGATCAAAAGGTCCGTGGTTCAAAACCGTCCTCTACAGCTCGACTACTCCTTTCTAGGCTTGGGCAACCTGGCAGTTTGTCAGCCTTCTTTCCCCCTTCGGCTGGCGGTTGGAGATGAGCGGGATACACAAGGCCTGATCTTCAAAATAACCTCGAAGCACGAATATAATTGTTCTATTCAGCTCCAATTGAATTCATCGTCTGATAATCTATCATCTTTTACAGGTATTCTAATTTCGAGAGATGTCCGCAAGAGACCGATGGAGAATGGTTCCGTCTATCAGAGAGTCTATTCAGGGAATACACTTCACGAGACCAGATGAAAGTGAATTCCGTTGGGACTAGTTTCACGTGGTGGATTCCTCTCTATAGACGTGCATCAGCGCAATCACAACTAAAACTGGTCCAAAATGGATACTTGCACGCGCTTCATTTTTGGTACATTTCAGTGCTCTTCCGAAATCTAGCAGCGTACTTTGAAGTTGACGTGTCAACAACGAGCCGGCGAACATTCGCACATGTAACTAAACTTGAACGTGAACGTTTAGTAAATCCAAGGCAGTTTGAGAGTGACTCTCAGGTCTTCCTGAGCGCACAGTACAGGCATGAGTCGGTTAATCGACATTGCCTCGGGGAAGTCCAGTCTCTGTGGATAACTGCTTCATGCTATGATCCGGAGAGAGGAGGAGAGTTCAGCACTGTACCCCGTCTCAACCAGATGTCTGGTAATCGATGACTTGATTTTCGACCTCTTCTAAATTAATTCAGGATCAGCCGACAGGGCACGAAGTATTTTGGTCTGGCGCTCTTTCGCTTAGGTTTCTAGCCTCTTGTCGGTTCTACCAGTGTACATATCCCCATAACTGCATGTAAAATGGTAACTAAAATGACTAGTTAACAAAACTGATGTTGGAATTTTGCTGGTCTACTCTTGAAATTGATCCGAGAGCACAGTGTTTCAAGTAATTATTTTCTCCTATTTACGACCAAACATTCTACTGGGTTCGAAACGAACTGCAGCTCGATATCCCGCTACTTCAAACATGAGCGATCGCCGCACCCCTCCTAAGACCATGCTGAAAAGTAAATGAATGCTGATTTTGCATTTGAGTGTGGTGAAATTTGTTACGCCTGTTAACAAGGCGAATAAAAGTACGCGGTCTATCCTTAAGCCGGTCTTTCTTCAGCGTGTTTTCGATGCTTTATGGGGAATTCCGCATTGCTTTATCTACGTGAGCTGTCTTCCTTTGGAAGATTACTGCGTACGTCCGAGAAGATCAGTCCATTTACAGAGCCTTCCGGCTCTGTCTGGTTTTTGTGAAGTCATAGATACTCCTGATTCTACTGATAATGAACTCTGTCTGCATTCATTCCAGGGGGAGCAAGTGTAATCTCCTTGTCTCCGCGTAACTGCAGATAAATATACGAATCGTATAGGTGTTTGATGCTGGATGTTCTGCTGCTTAAAATTACGCAAGCATGTTCCAAAACTTGCAAAGATCGGTGAACATTAAATAGGCTTTCTAAGTGCTAGTCGTAGTCTCATTTCGCATGTGGCAAACGCTTGCTCGTGGAAGCATATTTTTGGTGTCCATTTAAAGAACATAGCATAGCTAAAACAAACGCTTCCCGTTCACCTGTAAAGGAGATTTATGAGGTTCCACTTAATTGCGTAGTACAAAAGCTTGAGTATTTGGTCGATCCTTAGGAAGTTAGAAGCAGGACCGCGAAGTTATATTAATCTCCTTGCCAAAAGGGGGACCACAATGAGCATTCACGCAAGGTGCCATACAATCACCACCAAAGGACCGGTTCCAATCGTCGTCCCTTCTAAGTTTCTGTGTGAGCGTAAAAAAATCGTTCAGCTGTAGCAACCTTTCGGTGCCTAACTGCCATGCCACCCGTAGAAAGCACGAGAGCTGGGATACTGCCACTTTTCCCAAGCCTAGACGGGGGAAGTCGAGATGCAGAGGTCGGATTCAAACCACGGACCTTCCAGTCAGTAAATTCGCGCTCTAACCACTTGAGCCATCTCGAAAAGCCATCTTGAGCGTTTAACTATAACAATAAAGTAGTACTAGGATGTACCCTTGGAATCCTACAGTCCTTCATGAGCTGTACCGTAGGAGCATCAGAAATTCAGGTTGGACTTCGCATCACTTAGTCAGTTTGTTCAAGAAATTCAAATTGCAACCGTCTATCAGCATGCTCATTAAGATTGTACGGAATTTTGTATTCGTGATATGCCCAGAAACAACTGAAATTTTCTTGAAGACATATCGGCAACACTTGAAAATCTAAATTAGACATATACCACTAGGCTACGTTTAACGATGGTTAGGAGTTCATTAACTCTCAGTGGCAAGGAGAAAGTTTTTATGATAGGTTAATACACCGTAGTTCCTTGTTATCAGTGAAATGCACTATTTTGCAGGAGAACAAATTATCAGCTTTTCTACCTTCAGTCATTCTGGTTCAATGTAGAGACAAGTACTTGCGCTTATAGAGCTCCTGTGCTTTCTCATGTTGATGTGGTTCCAATATCAGCCTTTTTTCGCAGGCTGATATGCGGTAAACATGCAGGTGACATTTGGAACAAAGATGTGGTCACACAGTTCAAAGTAATTCCTGTTGACATTACCATCGTCGCTGTCTGATTGAATGAAAATGAGGGTTATGCTATATACGCGGCCTGTGGTGCAAGACCATCAGTCTGTCGTATTTAACATATTCCTGTGTTTACGGAAATTCCGGATCTCAAAGCAAATGACTGCGAAAGATGAGAATACGTTAGAACAAAACATTAGGAACATGGACTTACCGTGCCATGGTCACCTCTAAAGTGTGGTTTATAATCTGTTACATTTGTAGGGCACATCTGTGTTTATGGACAGATATTTAGGACTGAGCCTTCGGAATTGCCCTCACCTGGAAATGAACTGAATATGGACAACAGACTCAAGTGAAAACTAGCTACATCTCTCATTTACAAGAATAATATCCTCGGCCGTCCTTGTGTTGGGTATCGTAGTCGAAACGGTATTCTTTGTTTTTCATCACAGCTGCACACGAAAATGTGTTGGGCGGTTTCGCTACCCGTACCCTTAATGTGTGGATCAGAGTGTAACTGAGCGCTAAAGTAGTCGTAAAACGTTTATAAAATCCATTGAGACTTACATGGTCATGAAAGTCCAAAAAGTAAACGCACTCAGTGGTTGTATCGGAGGTTAGCTTATGTTTAGGATGCGGTAGTGGAATAGGGAAAGTAGAAATGTTGTCAGATGCAATAGGTGTGTGTACCTGATGACGGGCTCTTATAGACGTTGTAACAATCGCCACGACATGGAAGGGAAATCCACACCGGACTTCACCGACTGCTTCGCATGACGACGTGACAACAGGGTCGCTCTTGAATGTTTGTCTTACCTCAACCCCTTCCAGCCTGATCATGCACGTCCGAAGTCTGCACGAGGACAGTTGATCGCATGGAAGTAGCAACGAAAAAAGACCTATGATAAGCAGAATTACTACCTGACCAATCTGCTAATTTTACAGCACCATAACGTGAGCCGTTAGGCTGCATGGATCAATCGCGCACTGTTGTCACAATGCTGTCATAGTCGGTTGAGGATTTTCCGCCGATTGCGCAGTGGTTACTCAGTCCACAGAAGCATGTCGTACGGCAGTTTTTTGCCACTGAATGAAACAGAATTTGCAAAACTGTAACAAAAATTTTTGGGTGTTGGAAAATTCCGAACGGGACTATCGCAGTTAACTCGTTTGTGGTAAGTTCTCCTTGGTATTTTCTAAACCAGCTTGAAATGCCCCATCGAATAATGCGTGATACTCAAAACTTCACACGTGATGCCACTCTAGGTCACTAATTAGAAAGTTTCTGCTCAGAATTATTCACAATTAGTTGCAAAAAGTATTAAGTATTCATTATTGCCAACTAATAAATAATCTGGTGCTTCAAACAATCTGCAAAGTTGCCAACTTGAGAGAAAACTGGCTTACACGCAGTGCATTAGAAACCGGACGCAACACCGTAGATACTATACCCACATTCAAACCTACAAATGGCTCAACATTTTACTCAGCACGTTTCAGATTCGATACATGGGAAAGCGAATAACCCGTAATCACGAAAGTTTTATTCAGTAAGCTGTGGATCTGTGCATAAATGAAGAAAAAACCAAGTGAAATGCATAACAAGAGAAAGGGAACGTTTGCTGTAAATATACACACAAATGGTTGGTAAGTACCGCATCGTAAAAGGATCGGCAATTCAAATAATTAGCGTTCCTTGATTCCTATCAGACTTCTAAGCCTATTGGAGTACTTACTGGTGAACCGCTAACGCCTGTGGTCTGCGTTTCAGGAGAAGTGTTCTCTTCTAAAGGCATCGATTTTCCCATTATGGGTTTAACTTCATCGATAGAGGAGAGTTTTGGAATAACTTTGGAAGGTCGCATTTTCGGATTGACTGCAAGATCCGTTTTATTTGCAGGTGTTAAAGTTTTGACACTTTTGGACGGTTTTGCCGGGGGTGTTGGAGAGTTCTTTTGGGAAGATGAGGTTTCATCGCTTGGCTCTTTAGAACTTGGTGAAGTCTGGGCTGAGTTGTTCTTATTTATCACAATGTCCTTGTGTGGTCTCGTGCCACTCGGTCCATAGGTGGATGGTACTGGTGTATCTCTTAGCTGTGGTTCCGGCAATTGTGTTTTGCCGATAATTGCTGCAATCTCAGAAGCGACAAATGCCCAAGGGTGTTTTGATCCGGGTAGAACACACAGCTTCCCACTTGGGCAGTAAATTTCGACATTTCGTTGTTGTTTGAGTGCAGGACTGTTTTCTTCTGGGCTTGCTTGAGCTGTACGCATGGTACGTTCGACGTAATTTCGGGCGCACTGAAAGCAGAATCGATGCTCGGGATTGGCTGGGCACTGAACAAAATGACTTCCTTCCAAATGACGAGGACACAGACTGCATGAAACAAACTTAGTTTGAGAACGTGTTCCAGATGGTAGTCGGGACCTTGTGTTCGCATGCATGGCAGGGAAAAAGGCTTGATGTAATCCAAGTAAGTTGCTTTTAAAGAGCATTGTTTCGTCAACATTTTGCAGCCGGGGTTGTTTGGATGCTATTGAAGTGGGTAGAATAGAGGAATCCATTGAGAAAATGGGACGCTTCCGAGACACGTCGGTTTCCAATTGTTCGGATAGAGCAGACCGGATCCCAGGTTCTGAATCACCGGTGCAACGTGATCTCTCAGCTGCGGCAAACTCATTGCCAAGGTTACTAGAAAATGTAGAAGAGATCTTGTTTTTCGGGTTCGTGTTATTCGGTTGTTGTTGTTGCCCTATGAGCTCATCAAGGGCATGCATGAGGTCGTTTAAAGGAGCCCACGTTTTAGGACTTCCTCTGGGAACTTCGTATTCCAAAGTGTCAATAGCCATCTGGATATCACGATCTGTCATATCTCTTGGTGCACCATCCATTTGGCGTAAAAGTTCGGGAACTCCTGTAAAAACGTGGCGTGATCCAATGGGGAATTCGAAATAAACAGTGTTTGCCGCCACGTTGATTCCACCACCATCCTCTGTTATGTTTGACAGTCCGAGAAGTGCAGCTTGAACTTGAGGCTGGTTGCGTAAACGGACACGTATGGGAAGCTTCAAGGAGGCATCGGATGCTGGTGGGCTGGACGAACCTGGAATGAAGCCGTATAACATCGACTGCATCAGATTGTTTGTGAGGCTGCGTTCTGCATTCAGAGCGTACGGAGAGTGGAGTATTCCGCTGAGAAGATTCAAATATGCAGTTAATAAATTTCCATTCCAAGTAGGCAGCGTAGCCGCTGTTGATAAACCCGCTGTTGTATCCGGTGCGTCACAGGAATCTCGAATAAGTTGTGTGCCGGATTGTTGGGACGTCTGGGTTGGACTAACTATGACACCGTTCATGGGTGCGCTGCTGCTTAGATTTGCAGCATCCTTTGTCTCCGTTTGAAATAGTCTCAATGGTGCATATTTGTTCAGCAATGTTTCTTCCGGTTTATTAGATCTCACGGATTGTTCCTCTCCTGTCGAGACTGTCGTCAAATCTGCATGTGGCTCCATCGAACTTCCAATAGGATCAGTGCTGTGGGGATCAGAAGACTTTGGCAGATTTGCACCTGTATTTTTTAACCTGGGATCGCTGACTGACATAGCTCGCGAACTGGTTGGTCGATCGTGCTCCGATGGACGCAGCACTTTCGTTTGTTCCAGCAGATTATAGTTATTCTGCGTGAGCAGGGACAAGGACCGTAGTACACTCTCCGGGAAGCAACCAAATGGTTGGGTAGTGAACTGACCTTGTGCTCCATTTAGGTCAACTACAGACGTTTGTCTCTCTGCTCTTTGGATAGTAGAGTGGTCAAAAGTAGTCGCTCTTGCCCCACTCGATGAAGTAGCTTTAAATGCGTTCAGTCGGACTGAGTTTCGAGCCGTACTTGTGTCAGACTCTGCAGATGGAATAAGGTAGCTGTCTTCCTCACTTTCCACAGGCTTCCCATTTAGCAGCTGATGCTGATGGCTTGCCAGACCCCCAAAACGTTCCATCAGAAACCTCGAAGAAAAAAGCTGTGGTAAGAGATGTATTTTCATCAAACGTGCACGTCCGATGACACATTCGATTCGATCAGCGCCTTCGTAATTCACACAACCTCGACACACGGGTTCCGAAAATTCCGACAGCATGGCCCACGGATAGCGAGGTAGATCACATAAATAGCACTGAATGCGACTAGAAGCGCAGGGTGTAAATTGTGTCGCATCATCCATTGCGTACGTGGGATTTTTGTTGAACCAAAATTCGTACAGGCGTATTTTAAGCACTCAAATTATGCTTGAATAAGCTGAGTTCATGAGTTGAAATAAATTGTGCGAGAGCGGCTTGCTTCAGTTGACGTGTGTATGTCACGTAGCTCAAGAAACGTGCATGCCAGACACGAACCTTCGTGCATAAGTGAACGGCAGGGCTGGTAGCGACTGGCCCTTAGCTGATTGGTTCATAGGACGACCAATGGGGATGCAGGTTTGTGGTAGTCCAAGGCACAATTTCGGAGGCTGTTTGTTAGCGAGACTGTAAAAGTCTGGCCAGAGGCGTATGAGGATAGTGAGCCGAAGGAGCACTAGGCAGTTACCCCACTGGAAGGTGAAACTTGTATAAGCATGGTGGCCTTAAACGGTGGAGCACAAGGAGGCTTCAAGCAGGATTCAATCGGATCTTGATTTGACTGGTTACGGGTCACGTTAAACCGTTTCAGAACTGTAAAATATTGGTTTTTGCTAACGACTTTGAAACCAGCATGATAAATAGACAAGACTCTGGTTGAATTATTGGGATCACTGTGTCATCTTATTCTACCATCTACTCTTATCAAACTAAAAATAACTAAACATTGCGGCGCACATCATGGCACATGCGAATGGTCGAGCGAAGTGTAATGGATGGGAACGTAAAATGTAACGTCAGGGCATTAAACTGGAGGGTATATGCGCTCACCCTTAATATTCTATACATATAACAAGTCTCGGGGGAGTCCCAGGAATAGACTTGGATGGGAAGGGAGCTAATAACGAAGCCATTTGAATACAGAACTTTCGGTTTCAGTCTCCTAATAAACACAACCTATGCTCAACGAATACCATTTGGCCTTTTCTGGCGACCAATACTCCGAAAATAATTCAGGGTCGCAGTTCAAATGATTTTCGGGATACGTTTTATCATAGAAGTCTTGGGCAGTTTGTTAGCCGCCGCAAGTAGCTATTTTGGTAATTGTTCAGACAAGTTTCTATGGGTTTCAATAAACTTGTCGGAATTTGGCTTGCTCGTCTCACTTGTTTCGAGCTTTACTTTTTGGTATTAGAAGTCTACGCTCAGCTGGCAGATACGTTTGGTGTGTTGCAGGATATCTGTTGTCCTAAAATCAACAAGCATTAAGAGAGAACGAGGAGGAGAACGGTGTTCACTGTGACTTTTAGCGTATTCTTAGTGAGATTTAGTACATTCGGTCCTATGACATTCATTTGTCACCTTGTGCCTACTCCCCGCCAGGATACCATCCTCATATACAAAACGGAGATCGAGTTGAATACTCATGTAGAAGTTAGGTCTGATGAATGGGCACATTGGTTCAACCAACACCTACTGCGTTGTATTGACCAATACGTTTTCATTAGAAAAAAACGGACCGCGCTTAGACCTCGTGAGGTCTATTGGTACGATTCTGGGGTGGAGTTGTGTCTGCTAGTGTTCTAGCACTTTGAACAAAGCTGGTCATTCTAACTTCATTGTCACTCCAGAAAAGAGAGTACATGAAATGCTGCTGAAGTTATTCTGAACGGGAAAGACAGATGGTTTGAGTAACTTACTTTGACTCGCGGATTCTTGTCCACAGCTGTCAGCAAAGTTCCTCTTCTGTGGGATCTAATTAGCCCAAACTCTTTGACCAGATCCATCTTGATAGGGTCTAGAAAGCCTGCAGAAATTTGAAACCTTCACATCTGGCACCAGAAGTGTACATCCCTTCTGGCAGATTGATTGGTGACTGCAATTCGTAGTGGATTGAATTCAGTACGTAAGTGGTTGTTTATTTGAGCAACGAAGCCTCTGTCGGCTCTGACTATGAAGTGAATTGATATCACGTGATTAGCTGTGGTTGCTAAAGTCAGGTAACCAGATATCTTAGAATAGCCTCTGTGGTAAACAGAAGAGGTAACACTCAGTAGATGCCCTTACCGGGTTTCCATGGATGACCTTGCTGCCTGCTCATAGAAACTTCTGGTAGAATATACCCTTCCGACCCAGGTGCGATTATTCTCAGTAACTCACGTCGAAGGAGACGTCTAGGCCTTTCACCCGTTTGTATTTATCACCCATGCAGTTTCTCGGCAGCACCGGGAGCTTGATTCGACCAATCATACAAGTGAGGAGTAGGTGAAACTACTACTTCAGTTACGCACGCTGGACATAACAGAATTATCACATCTGAACGGAAGGGCAGATTTTTGGTTGAACTTTGCGTTTGTTTAGTTGGCTGGAAACTTCGAATAACAAAATTTCAATTGATAAAATACGAATAACGAGCTCACCAGGAAAGCTCGGAATGAAATCCACATGGAGATATTCTAGTCTCTGAGACCTAAATAGAGTAGTAAGTCCCACAGAACCTGTTTATCATACCGCTGTAGTCGTTTTCACGCCCTTCTTGTACTTCTCCTCTGTAGCACCTGTATGTCTGTTACATATTCGTTTAGGATGTCATGGTTTCTTTAATGCTCACATGCATAGTGTTGTCCAATCAATGTCATTCGTTTACTCACTGCGCGAATGCAAATGCTTTCGGACCAAACGTGCTTATCGCACCTGATCCCACAAAACTGTGATCGATGGCTTATCATCGGAGGCCGCGTGAGCAATCAACCGAACCAACTTATCGGCTGATGGACATTCGCCTCTAGTTTCCCACGGGGGTAGAAGGAAAGCAGAACCGAACTTGCCTACAGTATTCGTTCTGCTTGCTACAAGCGAACACTGGCAAATTCATGGTCTATGTCCCAGGGCCCATTTACGAAATGTACTGCATGAAGCACAGGTTGTGCATCCGAGTGACGTGGAAGTTGCAGTGCATTTTCAAAAGTGGTTGTCGTACGAAGTTACAAAACCGAAGTACCCGACTTCGAGAAGGAACAAGTAAAAAGGATTTCACCAGAGCGGCACCCCATCCGACCCCCGGCCCCAAAACAGCTTAGGAACTTCACTGCTGAAAGTAAGTTGTATGTGTTGCAACATTCTTGAGTGCAAGGCATTTCGCGTAGAACCTGTCTAACGTTTTTTATGCCTGAAGTTAGGTACGTGTGTTTTCATGACCTTACATGGAACCTAGTTTTACACCTATTCTTCAGGTTTCATCCTAATTGGTTGCACGAACTGGGCGTTGTGTGAAGCTGATGCACCATTCGTTTCCCAGTTGGGCATTGGTGACCAGGTTATGAAGATCGCCAGACCCGTATAACGACGGATGATCGATTTGCCGAGTCCTGGTTGCAGCAAACGCCTCACCGCCTGGGTTTTTGCACGATCAGTCCCGACTTACATTCGGCCTGCAGAAGCGCGCGTATTGACCGACTGATACTATGACTCGCTTGCCTGCAGCAGTGGTGAGTTGTCGATAGTGAGTCCGTGGGATCATGTGCGACGAGTGCATTTGACCTGAAGACATTTTCACGTGCAATGCTGTTTTGAGATGTCCAGCATTGGGCGATCAATCTGGAAATGGCAATGTTCCTCAGGCCGCAGAGGACTGATGATTAGTCTGATGTATCACTAGTGGGGGCAATACAATCTTCTAGTTTATCTGGACGTTTCGATTGACCAAAGGAGTTTTAAACGTACCGATCGGTTGGGTATCTTAGATGAAGGTGTTTTTAACTCGACCTGGGTTGAAAAGCACAAAAGTCAGTGCTGTGTGCATTCAGCCGGACGCATTCAGACGGTTCATTGCTGACAAGGGTTTACGCGCAGCGTTGCGTGATAGTACCAGCGAAGTCTTACAAATGTAACTAAATAAACTGGTAAAATGTACCGGGAAGCGTCACCCTGATCATTTTTTGTGAAACGACTGTTTTGGTATACAAGTGTTTCGCAAAGTGGTGTCAAGACATCGACTTTTCCTGATCATAAACAGTCGGTTCGACGACACGACCATACTTTCAGTTTGCAAATCGGTCGATCCATTTATCCCTGTTTGTATTGTATTCCATTTTTTTACAGCCAGCTGTTGAGCTGTTTAATAAACTAGCCAACAGATGTGCAAAAGAAACAGAAGGAGGATTTGAAGAACCAGCAGCAATAAGATATGGATGGTTTGATATCTCCCCAAAACTTCATTCTGCTGCTCAAAGGAAGCCTCTTAGATCCTGATACCGTTTTACCTGTATTGTATTAAACTTACTCGGTAACTTCATTATATTTTAAGTACCAGAAGCTATCCGCGTTATATTGAGCTAGCGAAATGCACTCATCTGCAAACCAATTTGGTTTTGCTGGAGACTCACCTGGGACCCAGCTGGATCTCTCGTTTATGAGTAGTATATTACGTCACCACTGAGCTAGTTCCATAGGAGTTTAAGACCTCAATTTTGTTTGCTCAAGTGGGTGCTTCAAAACACGTCTATCACTTTTAGATGCGCAGAAGCAAGGGGACTTTGAAACCGATCCATTTATGTTTAGACTGTCTGGTGATCAAGTCACAATGCCCATGTGGAATACGGGCGAGTTGGGGATGTCTGTATTCCTAACAATTTTTTTACTGAGAGAGAAAATATTGATATGTATGGTATATCTAAGGAAAGAGAAGTTATACAAAATGACAAAATGACAAAATGACAATGGCCTTTCCAAGATGCCCAGTCGTACTCCCGAAAAACCTCGTTCTGCGTTTGAGTGGCTAGTTTCGAACCCGGGCATTAATCAGTCGTCTAACAAAAATATGCACATAATTTCTGTGAGCTCTTAGCATGCTTTTAGATCTAACTTGATCTGTTCAGTATCAGAACAAAATCTGAATACTAAAATTCTCGCGTGAAGTCTTGGTGCACCGAAAGTGAGTTCAAACGTGGCAAATCCGATCTCGAATGTACTTGCCATTATTTAAATGATACTTATATATTCTTTAGGAAGACCGTGGCAAATGAACCTGTAAGCATAACTTTTAAGCGTACCTCTTACAGGTGGAGTAAAGTTTTTATGCGGCACTATTTTATTCATGTTCTATTTTGGCAAACCTGACGTTGCGTACAATCCTTTCGGAAGGTTTAGTCGATGTTATGTTTTATAAAATTTATAAATGGGGTGTACACTACCCATTTACACAGAATATTTCAACTTCCCGTTGTGTAGGATGGAAAATTTATTTTTAATTCCAAGTGGGTTAGTGTAAAATTTTGTGACTTTTATCTGCGTGTTTTCAAAGTGTAATTTACAACACACCTACGTCCATGTATATTTGAACGTAAAATTTTATGTTGGTCGAGTATGATAATAACGGAGACTAGGGTGAAAATGCTCAGGTACGGAGCGAGGGGTTCCCAAATGACTGTGAAACATCAAATACGGTTTGCCTGCAAATCACTGAAACCCCCCTACATATGCTTTAAGCCTTAGAGATGAATTGGATGGATATGATGTGCGCAGTTGATAGAGGACTTTGGACGCACCGAATTGCACAGTAGCTGTGCGGATCCTCACGGCATGATATACATTTGTTAGATTATTCGTTTGTTCATAGACTTTCGCAAAACAAAACTCTTCTTCATGGAATTGAAGTTTATCCTGGTTAGAAAGACAATATTAATTTTTAGGAAAAGGTCACTCTAGGTGGCAGCGACGTCATGAAGATGTTGACCTGAGAAAGAGGCCATCATAGCCCTTAGTTTTGGAAACGACTCAAAATATCCAGCCTGTGGCCAGAATGACAAGCTTAAAAGTGTTGTATCTGCAGCATTCAGAAAACCGTAACTGACAGACAGATAGATGGATAGATGGATAGATAAATAGATAGATAGATAGATAGATAGATAGATAGATAGATAGATAGATAGATAGATAGATAGATAGATAGATAGATTGATTGATTGATTGATTGATTGATTGATTGACTGACTGGTTGGTTGGTTGACTGACTGACTGATTGATAGCTGGGTGGGTGGGTAAATAGACGAGCAGGTAGATGTACGCACATTTCACGTCACACCCTTTTTGAAGGCATTCATAATAAGATCACAAAATCCCTATTGAGGACTCTGAATGGAGCGGTTGAGGTAAGCCTTTGAGCACATGTGAGCAGGATGGTAACCAGTTTAGAAGAACATAATTGAAATCTTGCCACGGCACGAGATGTAGGCTTCATGTGAGTAGACAAAAGTCCTCATAAAAAGTTTTTCAGCTTCCAGCAGACTTAGGAGTTCCGAGCCGAACTCGGCTGGAAAGTTATCAAACAAATTGAGCTCCTTGTGTTTTATAAAATGAAATATTTCAAGTCAGGACACAGCGTATTGGGATAGGATGTTATAATCCGAAGTTTCGGTTGCCTTGGTCCACTTGTCTTAAGGATTTTTACAATGAGCTGAATACGAGCCAAGTGCGGCGCAGTTTGGATCCGCTATGAAGCCTTCCGTTTGGTGTTTGTGAGGTCGGTTAGACGTCAGATATGACCAGCGTATGCAGGTGGGTGTTAGCTTGATTGGAATATGCTGGGATATGTCTCCGTTTGTTGTTGTGTTAGCTGTGAAGCGTCATTGCTGAGATTTCGGCTTGACCTCTGGTCACTGTATCTACCTTAGTCCAAGCCAGATCGATGGGATACTAGCTCCATCAACAAGGTTAACGCAGTTACGTTGTGGGTTAATTTCTAGTGCTTCAGCGAACAAATCCGTTGGTATACTTAAAATACTTATTTAAATGAACGGTCCACAAGCCGTTCATGAAAATCATAGAAACAAATGGAGTTATGACCACGCACCGAGAAACATCAATGTCCCTGAGAAGAGGCAGAGAGCACGGCTATTCCATTCACATATTAAAACTGATAAGACAAATAATCGGCTCACCGAATAAGTGACGCCTAGCAACCAAGAGAATAAAGCTGATATAGAAGGAGTTTTCTCCCCACGTCAAAAAGAATTCAAGAAAAACACATCTGACGATAGATCTACCCGGTGACATCTAACTGTGGATGTGGTTACACGAACGACGGTATCTTCTCTCTCTCTTCTTATAGATCCTGGTGTTACCGGCATTCGTCACAGGTCTGCACCAATCCTTTTGTGGGTCAGTATTGCTGACTACAGATGAGGGCGCCTAACACGTTTCTCGATGATCTAAACCAACACTTTTAGTTCCAGTCAGAACTGCCAGGATCTTCGAATGTATAGTAACGGAACACTGACGACGCACACGTGCCCTTGTCCCTGACTGTGTATGGCGAACAGGCTTGAGAGTCCCTTCGTCCATCTACTTCATACGAGCACACTATTATATCAGCCGGGATCAGACTACACGTTCCAACAAATATAGGCAAAAGTTTGGGTGCGAATACCGCCGGTTGGTCGACACAGTGAGGAAATTTTTCAAAGCTACACCGGGACTGGTAGAGAAATTCAGCAACGCAAAAGCATGGCTGGAACTGTATAGTCGCTGTCACCATAAGACACGCAAAAACATGTGGTTTCTCTGATGACATAAGTCCAATATGGATACCCTGTGGCGGATATTTAGAGAGCAGTGAAAGAACAAGTACTTCAAAGGAAAAAGAGCTTGCAAAAACCCATAAGTGCTAAAAAAAGACCGTACCGTAGGATCATAATAGATAGGTATTAAAAAGTAAGAAGAATTCGTCTGTTTTTTACGTCTGATTATTAGGCCAGTGAGTTTCCGGCAAATTCTAAGGCCTGCCCACTTTAGATATATAAGTCCACATATTGTGTAGGTCCACACATGATTCAGTCATTTCCAAAATGCTTGCTTCTTTTAGAGCACAGAGACTTGCCGCGTCCCAAAGCATCTCATATCTGTGTGCGTATTCGTCATCCGGGCATCCCTGTTAACTCTCATGTTTACGATCTAAAACGGGAGTGATAGTTTCTAAAACTTACCTGAAGGTTAGTTCGGTAGAGGAAATTCAGACGTCCCTGATTCCTAATTGCTTTCTTCTTTATCTGATTACGGACATTTCGTTTTTCAAAGCTAGTTTCGGCTGTTCGTCCTAAGAGATACAACCAGCGGCATTCGTTTACAATCAGACTATTTTCAAAGAATTTGGTGTTTCCTCTTCGAAGCAGTTCGTTGTTCGGGGTCTTGTATGTTTTTTTATACGAAGGTCTACTCGAAGACAGTGCAAGCGAAATCGGTCAAGTATTTGGAGCTGCTGTGCCCACAGTGAAGAGATAATTGTGCCGTACTGCTGCGAAGACAGCGAAACAGCCCGATACGCTGCAACCTTGACATCGACACGCAAATGATGATTTTTCCAGACACGTTACTTGATTCGATCGGATGATGTGTTGACCTTTGCAATTCATGCGTTGAGTTCACTACAGGGTATCAGATCTGTGGATATCGTACTGCCAAGATAGCAGAATACCGCACGCAAAGTCAGAACTACTTAATTGAACGCCAGGGTTTTCAGTTTGAGTTCCCGATGTGGACTGACAAAAAACAAGTGTTTGCTAAACACTAGTGTTTAAGCCATATCATGATGCCTCTGAATCGGAGATCATACTTTGCCGCTGAATTTCTACTGCTTAGTGCGAGAATAGGAAATTCGCCAACAGCATTCTACAGACTTTAGACGTGCATAACGGTGTTTTGGCTCGAAAATGTTTTGAACTGAATAGGGAGTCATGCAATCCTTAAAATGAATTGGTATACCACTTTTGCACTTATGGCTGGTTGCTAATTAGAAACTGAATAGATCAGGAGTGAGGACAAAACTCTGCTTCATTCGCCGGTTACGAGCATTGCATTGGTCCCCCCCCCCTGAACTGTGATCTCAGGGTGGAAATCTTCGATGAAATTGACACACTCGGGTGGACAGCCATGCATTCGTAAGACGATCCATAATACTTCTCTCTTGACTGATCCTAGGCCTTTGGTGAGGTCCACAAACAATCCATACAACGGTTGATTCAGTTGCCGGTTGTAGCTATACTGCGGCAAAGGTCACATCAGTAGTACTTTGACTGCTTAGAACTCCACACGGCGTTTGCGACAACAGCTGTAAATGTTCTGCATGTATTTCCCCTACGATATCACCGAACTAGCCCCTACCCCGTAATCCGAATTCGCCCACCTACGCTATGTACACGTATAGTGATGAGTCAAGTTCTGAAACACTTTCCAAATTGCAAGACGAGATCAGGGACCGTAAGCAACCGACTGATTAGTGAACACTCAATCAGTTTATGCATCAAAAATGTTGAGTTAGGTGCAGGAAAAACTCAGTAAGGAGTCGAAAAGTATAAATTTACATGTTACGATAGATCTACATTCAATAAAATGCACAGCGAGTCAAGTGACCTGAGGGACAAACTCCATGCGGCTTGGGTTATGAATGAAAGACACTGAAAAAGTGAAGCTATAGAAGTACGGCAAAATGAAAAATCCTTTTGCTCAAATCCTCCAGAGCGAGTGACTGTAAGAGTGCCCTTTTAAGGGGTGATTGCGTAGTGAGAATATACTGTACTGAAAATAGTGATCCATGAGGTTACAAATAAGAAGTTAGAACAAGCTGCCTGTTTCTATCTCCTTTCGGTCGAAGTGTCCACAGAGAAATCTCGAGCCAAAAAGCGCCAACTACAGTCATGAAGTAGTACAGCAATTTTTTTGTTAACATCCGATTTTCTATCCAGACGTCAACTGATCAACCTAGATCAATAAAGAAAGATATTGCCATTCCTTTTTCTCTTTTATGAAGGCAAATCTATCCGGTAACCAAAACGTATCTAAATCTAAATTCCGGGGGCTTGATTTTTCAGAGATTTATTCCTGAAGAAGGGTTTTTTGCTTTGGACGTTCGTCATACTGGAACGTTATGTCAATCAAACGTCGTTCGAAGATTGTTCGTGAAGCGACATTTTTCAACGGCTATAGACCAGAATATGAACAAAGAAGGTCAATAGTTTTTTAGTTGTTCTGTCTGTAACGTTACCAGTCCCTGTTAGGCTATGGTGTTCGACTGGACAAGAGTCTGTCGGGGGAGTGAAGACTCTTTATCCATTTATCCACCTTATCCAAAACAACTCATCCTGGACTCACCGGTCTTGTTAGGCGCTTGATTTCAACACTGATGTAACAGACAGTTTAACCATTATATTGACGGAACATACTGTCCATAAGGTTGCTAAAAACTCTCTCACCTTTTGACTAGTAAGATTCACTTACAAAATACCCTGCAGTAGCTCAGATAACTTAGTAACTGTTGCATGAGGAGGCATTATGCTGCACGTTCCGTTGAAAAAGAACACCACAAACCAGAGGTTCACCCAGATTCAGCTGAGTTTCGTCCAAACTAAGTCTGTGTGAGAATGGATGAACTTTACGAGTTTAACCATTGGTTTCCAAACGTCTGTACTCTTCTTTGCAGTGCGTTCTACTTTGTCATTACCATTCCACCTAACTGCTTGGGGCATACGTGCATTAAATTTCACTCCACCATACCTATCGACTGATGTGTCTGGAGGTTACATATAGGCTAGAGAATGTCTACGGTCTATGGCTTTGATCAACTGATCACAAAGATCAAGACAACAATTCAACAGCTGTGGTTCTTTGGCGTTCATTGAAAAGTAAAGAAAAACTATGACTGTTCTATACAAAATCAGAATTCAATTTTTCAACTGACTTAGAGTAAGCAGGAAATTCCTATATCTTTTCTAATTAAAACACGATCAAGTAGAGGGACAGCAGCCAATTTGGCACCCTTTTTGTAGGTTTCAAACCCGGGTTGTAGAAATTATAGCCAACGCACGATCTTATCGACTCAGTAAAACCTGAGTCCAAGTTTCTCGTTTTTATTGCTAAGGGAATGGCTCAAGACAACCTTGACATCAATTAGTTCAGGTGCTAATCAAAATTGATGGTCCTCCACGGCATTAAGTATGCTAAATTAGGGGGTCAGATACATGACTATATAACTAAACTTGAGTCATTCACCTTGCTGAGCAACATAAAGACAGACTTTATTCGGCCATCTTGGTTGAAGGCTACTGGTCGAAGGAACGCTACAAGAAATGAAGCGTCATGGCTGGAAATTTCGAACGAGGACATCTAAAGGAAATTAAGGAAATCAGATCGTTTTCTCATAGTCCGGCGACGTCAGTCGACAATGCTGGCTTGGCCAACTTTGTTTGGCTTGCTGTCTAATCGCCTTACTATACGTAACGTCACGTCCCTGTTTTTGTTCCCATTGCTCATCGGGTAGTTGATTGTGGCGCGCAAGTACACACAAACACGTCCTGAACGCCGTACAATTTGACGCACGAGACGTGACCACTCAGGAGTTCTTGTTCACTCAAAATCCATGGGTCATGACTGTCGCCGTTGGTTCAGAGAGCCATACAACATAGTGATCAAGCACGTTTCAGTACGGCTCATCTGCTATATGTGTACGTGTGGACGTGTTTGGTCTATTTCTCATCTTATACGTGCTGTCGAAACTAGCGTCCATTTAATGCTATTATCACAGAACGCGCAAGAATAATTTGAGAACATTGAAGGTATTAGAAATTATCATATGTCCAAAAGATTACAGGAACCGAGATGCGCAAAGGTGACGATTTGCGATGATATTTTTTGGATAACCTAGCTCTTCAGAAAACTTCCAATACCACAATTAACATGAAGCCTTCGGTAGGGGATGGAGAATTCCCTGTGTGTTGTTCCCATTCACTAGTACTAGCGAGTGCTCTGACGAACACACTCAGATACCTCAAAAACTTGTGGGCACGACCTTCTGGTGAGTATGCAATTGTTCATTGAGCCACCATCAAAATCCTCGCCACTTTTGCGTAACCATCACACAGCGTGCCAAACAATAAAATCGTCACCCCTCTCTTCTTCTTCTAATGTTTCTCGCTTTTTTTCAAGCCACGACGTTATAGAATTCTTACTGACAAGTTTACAGAACTTATGATCCTGCTGTATCAATTTCCTTAACTTTGATGGGTGATCGAACCAGCCAGTTCAAACTTGCTTGTCCTGATTGAACGAATGTCACTCAACCCTAGCCGGTCTTTATTCACATGCTGGTGGCGTAGGTCGTCGAAAGAAAGTTTCAACGCAGTCATCGACGTTAGTGGTGATCACTGTTACAGTAGCACCAGCATGGAGATTTTCGAAGCTTCTACTAGAGTTGCACTGAATTTTTAACTCCAGTGGTTGATCGAGTAGACCGATCCGTTTGTTGTCAGTCAGCAGATTGATATTTGGTCGTCTGATCCTACCTTTAAGGATATTAAACTTTAACTTTTTAACTCTATTTAACTTAAGGCAGCGAAGCATCAGTGTTGAACACTGATGTCGTGCTGTCCATGGTGATGATGATATTTAACAAGAACTCGACTGGTTCGAGCCCAGAGGTTCGCCAACTGCCTGGTTTCACCAGATAACCAAGTATACTTTAACGCTCATTTGTTTGACCGCGTCTGCTAGAGCATTTGGCGCGATCGAGGGAAATCGGTTATACCTTAGGCAGTTGAGGTGGAGTTTCAACTTGATGAATAATTATCGTCAAGGAAGATGACGTACACATGGACCATACATATTATAAATAACAGCAATAATAATGGTAATAGTAGGACTAGTAGTTAACCGTCATTGAGGATCGATTGTTACATACACGTCGGCCTATCAGTGTTATAAAAAACTCTAAAAGACACTAAAGCTTGTAGCTAATTAAGTTGAGACCAATTTTAATTACAATGAAGTCTGATAATGAGGCTTGAAATACTCTTGATAAAATTCTGAAAGATGTCCACTTTTAGTTTCCCCCCCCCCAACCACTACCACTCTCCCCAGTCCACTTGTCTCACTAAAGAGCCTGTGTTCGTTATAACCACGTCCTGTTTTACTGCCCCATACATGATCAGCCCTAAGAAAGACGAACCCGGCTGTCGAAGAGTTCTCAGCAAACGTATGAGTATTTCAGTTCATCATCTTGTCGAAATCCAGTTTTTGGGGAAAGCATTCTGATTCTCTTAGTATCGTAGTCACCAAATAAAAATACCCTCGACATTTTTATGGGTTAGATTTGGCTACAATGCAGTTACTGCATATTTGAGCGTCCTTTAGGGAAAAATATTCCCATTATCCATTCCCATCAATCGCATTCCTGCGTGCTATCTCCCAGTGGTTCGAATAAACTTTGGTTTTGCTCACTTCATACGCACAACCTATCAGTAATGAGACTGACCATGAAGAATACAGCATCTCCTAACCTTCAGACATTCGAAATCAAATTCGTGAGCATCGTACGCATGCACTGTAAAACAGCGTTTGTAATTGATTGGATCAATAAGGTAAACTGTAAGACGTTTCGCATCCCCCCATTACTTTAAAATAACATGGAAACTGGCCGTGAAGTCCTTAATTAAGTAGTTTAAATGACATGCTGAATATTTGGATGTTTTACGATGTAGCAGAAGAAGCAGGCAAAAGTTGTCGCTTTAATGGAGTTTTTCAAACTCGAAAGAAAACCTATATCCATCTGGCAGACTGGATTGCCAATTCAATTCTTACGTTCACACAAAACCGGACTTCCAACGCAACGAATTTTGGAAACAAAAGATACTTTTTTATAAGCCTTCATACTGAATGACCAGTTTCAGGCTTTCATATACAGAATTCCAGTAACACCAGAGTTGTAAGAAAACTCGGTTTGTTGCCTAGTTGGTGGCTCACGGTAACGCCAATAACAAAGCGCTATTTGATGAGCGAATTAGAAGGCACAATAAATTCTTAGCATTTCAGTATTGTAGCTATGGGGGCACTTTTCACGACCAAACACATCCCTGGAATGCTCAAGGTACTGTACAAGCCAAATTCAAACAGAATTTCAGGCTGTTCAAGTTACTCGCTAGTTTCTGTTAGAATTTCTGGCTAAACACATTTCATATTGGTGCCGGATGCATTCAGTTTGCAGCATGAAGAACTTCCTTCACCCGTTCAATACTACATACTCACACTACTGAAAATTCCTTGAGTAGTTTTCGAAATTCGCAGCCGGTCGGCGAGGAGAAGAAAAATACTAGGACACGGCTAGTTGTTTACACATTTTTTCCGACGGAAGTTTATAGATATTTCACCCTAAAATTAAGCATTGGATTAGCTGGAGGCGAACCATGAATTGAACGTACTGGGAGAGAGCTAGGAGCGCTTAGGTGTTGAGCGCCTAGGTCTGGAAAAAGAGCCTGTAGTAGCAATTCATCCGGCCATTGGGATGGTATTAGAACGTTTTAAGGTGAAGTAGGGTTAGAAGAAGCCAGAAGCAAGGTGGTGTAAGGACCACTCTGGAGCGAATTTCCAAACTGGTTGATAAAGAGATCATTCGTTAGGAAAAGGTTTTTTTTCACACCAGTGGAGGACGGAACTTATTGAGGCGGTTTGCACAAGGAGACAGTGTTTGAGACCATAGTTTGAGGATATGGGAATCACAACCCAGGGACTCACACAAGTGCAGTACGCCGTCTGTATGGTTAATAAAAGAACTGAAAAAACTGGCATCCGGCACTTTATGGCAGCAGTTATACGATGATAAGATTGCGTACTGGAAATAGACGGAAAGGTATTGGACAGAGCCGACCGAACCATGTATGACTCCTCTGGCGCTTAGTGAGGCGCTTATGCAGTCGGTTCACAGTGCTTGTGACAATGTGTGATAATTCATTCAACGACTATGTCAGCAAGTCCTGTGAGCAGTTCGTTTTGATATTTCGGAAGCAAAATTCCAACTTTCTTCGTTTAAAAAGGTTGCGAAAATGCTAGTCCCAATACAGGATTTCACCCTAATTGTGTGTGTGTTCCCATTAAATGAAACGAACATGTGCGTACTCCCTTTTAAATAAGCACCACACAATCCTGTCATTCACCGGGAGTACCGCCTAATCAAAGTGTCTACTGAAAGGGTATTCCTTCATTTGGTTGGCTTAGGCTGGTGACTACGTCATTTACGGTCCACACTGTGAGCACTCTTATTGTCATTCGTTGTTCCATAGAACAGTACACACACAGAACATCGTTAAGCAGCTAAAGCAATTTGCACAATCTGCGCATTGCACGCACACACACACACCGAGAAGGAACGCTTCCGGGTTGTGTGATACCCTGTACGCATAACACAGAACGGCCTATGCAGCAAGAATGGCCTAGAAGTGGGTCAGCTGGAAACTTGACATACATCATCTGGTCGAACAGCTGATCAACAGTTCTTACCAGTGTGTTTCATCAGGCTGCCACACACACACAATATGCGCAAAAACGACCAATGTGAGGAGAGAATAAATTAGTCAGTAAGATGACACAACCAATATGTTCTCGTCGAGGATGCCTTAACATTTGAGAGTAACCAAAATCAAGCTTTATTTTATGGCGGACAAATTCAGCAGTTTCGTCTTCAAAGTTTCCCGCTTGATAGCTTTGCTCGTATGTATGAGGGGCACTTAAGGATACACTAAAATTACTGACCCGAACATCGTGTTCGTCAGTCTCTGACCTCATTGTTCCCATAAACTGATGATCATGTCATCTAGCTATAATCGAATACGAAAATGAAAGGAAGATAATTGTATGGGGGGAGCCTTGATATACTGGTGACAAGCTTAAGAAAATACTTACCACCACCATTTTCTATCATCTTGGGCATTGCAAACATATCATTTTGGAACACCAAACTCAGTTCTGCGAGATTCAAATCGGCGAGATTGACTCTGACAAATGTTACTTGGTTAGGTGATTGCAGGATGGCGTAAAGTTATACTATACGGTGTTGCATCGCCTTACGTTCCCGATGATTGTACCACCCGTGGGCGGTCAGTAAAGTTCGCCAAATTATCGATCAGGCAGAGTCAAATAACAAGTAACCAGCTGCTTAAAAGCGCCTATGTTCACTGTTTTTTACTCAACAACAGACTGTTCAAATGAATTCCTTGCTGCACGATCCTTTCCGGTGGTCAAGTAAATAAATAAAATCGCAGTGGTTCAAAAACCTAGAACTGCATCACCCAGAAAAGACAAAAGGCGCTCTTGGGCGACGGAGAGGCAAATATTAGCCTTGATTTCGGTTTCGCAATTTTTCTCAGAAAAATGACCAAAACGAAGTACAAGGCATTTCCACCGAGAAGTAACATCATAGGTTTTCGGAAAGGCTTGGTAACAATCGGAAGTTTTTCACTTTTGACACAAAAGCTTTGTCAGGACAAGTGATGACTAGGTTACAAGGTCGGTCGAGATTTAAGGCGCAAGGAGAACCAATCAGCTAAGTCAAGGTAAATCTGAGTTAGGTGTCAACCAAGGGATTTTGTGTGTTAGGTGGGTCACCAAATGTTAAGTCGATGGGGAAACCTACGTGGACTTGGGTCCAGCCTAGGGTCTAGTTCTTCCTGTTCGGTTCACGTGATGAGCTCTCTTGGACGTCGTTTGCAATTTTCGTTCGTCTATGTGGATAAGCTAGTGCTACGATAGTTGTGTAAGAGGGATTCTGTGAACTTTGGTCGGGTCGGGATTTCCACCCCCCCCCTGTTCTTGCTAATAATTCTACGAGCATTGACAACCACACACAATCACGTGTCAACTCGTCTTATCTAAGACTCCTTTCCATACGCTTGCCAGATCCATACCCTCGATTCTATTCACGCTGTGATGCTTGGTAATTTCCACCGCGTCGGTTATCACCCGCTCTGGTGTGAATTGCAGTCTCCGTCTTAAAACTTCCACATTCACTGTCCTGTCTAGCGCACGTGCAGCCATCGGTGAGTCTTTGACCAGCGTTTGGTATTCTTCCGTATTCTTTGGTGGTTTGTTTATCCTCCTCTTATGCTCACCAATTCAGGCGTGCAATTACCTGGCAGTTCGTCCCATATAAACCTTAGTGCAATCACTGCAGTTCATTTTATACACAGTCCCCAGTATTTCCAACCGGGAGGGGATCTTTCAATTGCATCAAAACTGGGCGTAGCGTTTTTCCCTTCTGGAAAGCTACTCGAATGTTGGCTAAGTTCATCAGTCTTCGAATAACCTCCGATGTTCCTGCTTTATATGGAATGACTGCTGTGCCAATCCATTCCTTACTAGCTCCAGTTACCGGAGCCAATATCCTTCTTAATTGCCGCCTAATCAAACTCACTGGGTCTCACTCACTGAGTCTGTTGGCAATCCCGATTTGAGCTGCAGTTCGGTCGATCTCTTCTGTGCACAGCGCTGTGACTCGACTAAACATCGGTAGGACATTACTGGCGTACACGGACTTTGGGTGATTTAATGGAGAAGTTTCCTGTGTACTCACCCCGGTGAGGCAATTTCACCTAGCCTGTATGAGGTAATGGAGTCTACTTTTGAAATTCCGAGGTGAATTCAACCTGAACTTCTCAATACTCGCATACTTTTGGGGCTCAGCTCAGTTGTCAAATATGCGTTAGTTTTGAACTTCCATTGAAATACCAATGCAAAATAAATTACGTGGATCAAAGCTGATATCCAGAGCATCCGCAGTTTGGATTAGTGAATAAAACATGTCAGCCTCTTTGCTATTCATATAAAGATAACATAATTAACGGATCCAACGGAATCTACTCATAACTCTTCCATGTTCACTTGTGCAAATGTACATTGTCAACCCGGAAAATGTTGGTTACATGTTTGAGCCACTCCGTGTCTAACTGGGTCATCTATCCTTATTTAGCAGGAATTTTGGCTCGTATATGGGATATCGTTCCATGGAATCCGGCGATAAAGTGGCTTGATAAAGATACGTGGACCCAGTTGTCGTGCTTTCCAGCGTAAACATCATACGCTTTAACTGGAGAAAATACTTCAGTTCAAAAACTCCAGGAGTTTTTCGAAAAGTCTACTCCTGACGCATGTGCTCCAGTTGACAACCGGCTACGAGGTGCTTCAGTAGCTTCAGTCAGATTCTGTGTCTGAATTGTCGAATTCAAACACGAACAATTCAAGTGACGAAACAACCTAACTGTTTTAAACAATATAATGAAGATCGGTGCCACAGCAGATGGAAGCTCAAGAACTGGCAAAAATCAACAAATTTTGCCACCAAATGGATCGAAAATTTGAGTGCCAAATTAACGGAGTGGCGGATTGATTAAATTAACTAGAAACCTGGGGACTGCCACCTAGTTCAAAATTCCAAAAAGTGTCATCGCACAGGCACTCGTGGAAACTATAGACCGACTAATTTTTTAAGAATCTCATCTAATCCCGTCGTCCGTTTCTGGTTTTCGGTTTTGTAAACAGGAACTGATCTGCTCAGAAAGGAAAAAAAATATTCACAAGCCACGTGGACAGACGTTCCTCGAGGAGGAAGTCAATACCGACTTGCCTGACGTAAATTGTTTGAATGAGCTGGGGGCCTCTGAATTCTGTTCACCTGTAAGCTAATCGTACTGTTGAGCATCCTTTGATGGCTGAATTGTAAAGCGTCTAGCGAGTAACCAGGTTCAAATCTCATGAGAGAGTCGTGAAATGCAGAATCCTGGTTATCCTTAGACAGCTGAAACAGCTGTGCCACGAGTTCCGGCTTTCAGCATGGACTGCCATCATCTGCGCGGTGCCGTTGCTACTGATACTTTAGAACAGCCGCACTACTTACAAGATTCTTGTAATCTTATTCTGAACTAATAGGAATCCTCTATCAGGATGTTATATTAATTGTGGCTGGGCTTCAGGGATCGTCCGAATGTTCTGATATAGAAGACAAAAAGATGGACGTTTCTCAACGAGCCTCAAACTAGGCAGATCGTTCGCTCTGAGAGCAAATAACCCGGAAACTGAGGCCACTTTCGTGTAGGGGTTTTATCAGAACACCAGCATGAACAGATATTGAAGTTACGAGTGGTCTTCGTCTCTACATCTTAATAACTCACCATTTCAGAGTCACTATAGCTCATTCTGAAGAACCGTCAATTGACAAAAACCAATGGGGTACGAGCCAGAAGTTGGTAGCCAAGCATATCAGCCGAACAAGTTGTGAATGCATCAAAATTTCCAAAATTCACAATTTGGCATTCCGGAAATTTCATCCACGATACACCACGACGTACGCACGCAAGCAGAATTAAAGCGAGAACATAGGTACAGAGGCACGACAAACTAAGAGGACCATCGGATCTCACGCGAAATGGTTTCCCTTAACAACAATCCATTGTTTTTACCTCACACAGAATAATAATTACGCGCTGTCACCACGAAGGGGAAGCCAGATAGCGTGCAGATGTGCTTTTCCCGCGATGTTTTCCGGATGTCCTTTCGTGCCAGGTGAGTTCCCCGTCGATTCCACACTGTACGTTCCCAGTTTCACCGGTGACCGCTCTGTCGTTGCGTGCATCTTCAATAAATCGCTCACTCTCCTACTCGCTTCTTCCCTAACCAGAGTTGAATTCGCGTGTGGGGTTTTTCTGCCCTAGCTGATCAGCGTTTTGCCCTCACAAAAAATCAATGAACGGTCGTAGAACACGCAAACGTCCTGGCTCCCCACAGTAAGGCAAAGTTATAGGTGGGGTTGAAGTGGGTATGAATCGCTCAATTTTAATCTGATGATAGAAGTTCAGTCTGCCAATTTTGACTGTAGATTTACTTCCTGGTCTTGTGATTATTACCATATTTTTGCCAAACTGAAGCACAAGAAATCATGATGTGGAAGCATCCATACTTTCCTAATCTTAATGGCTTCAAACAGTTAGCAACTATAATTCTTCGTTTTACTATGGCTATCTCGTCCACTGGGATAAACCATCTCCTTGGAAGATTGGAATTGCAATGAGTCGAAATATTAGGACGAGGCTTGACAAGTCTGCTTCTGTTTCCAGAGTAAATTATCTTGTATTTGCTTTGCCGTCATTTATCTGTCAAGAAACCACCACCAACAAGTGCATCATTCTAAAGAATGAGCCCAGCAGTTGTACCGAAAACTGGGTGAGCGCAATATGTTTGTTCGAATCACATGATCACCGACAAATCAGAAGGGCCATATAATTTCACCCCACTGAATCGTTGGAGCCCAACATTGTAGGCAAGTCGGATACAAAACCCCCATTATACCAGCACCGTCTGTCTTAGGAAACTGTGTCTGTAACCGTATGTGCGGGTAAAATGAATTCGATGCAGTAGTGGCAGTCCTTATTCCCTACCTACTGACAAACTTTTACCGACAAAAATTACAACTGTACACCTGACTGTGATGTATTCGGAGGCGAACAATTCTTGGTTGCCAGGACTAGCCTAAAAGCTCACTGTTCTTACTGAACTCCGAGGTTGCCTACGTCTAATTTCCGCTGTTAACGGAATAAGCTGTTTCATACAAGGTACGCAACAGCGTCGTATGATTCCAGCTTCTACTTTCCAGTTCCTACACTTGGTTTATAAGTGGCATAGATGAGCTTTTACTTTTTTCCTCATCGTACATTCTTATGACAGTCTCCATGGGCCACCAAATTTTCACAAATATTGAATCCCTTTTCGGCCAATCGTCTTGCTAGCAGAACCCCCAGCCTACAATTGGCAGATCTTCGAACAAAGTTGAAGTGTCTGATTTATGGAGCACCAACCATTCTGGACAACTTAGCAAACTGTGGGACATCAAGATAGAAGACGACAAAATCGCTTGACCTCGCTTCTCTCCTCACACCGATCAATAACAAAATCACTGACAAAACAATAACATTAACCCAACGCAGCATGGACCTGGAGACAAGAAAGCGTAGGGAAATCCTTGGATCCATATAATTCAACCTGGATAGACAAGTATACCAACAGCGGAAAGGAAAGTCCATGGAGTCGCCAATCACAGATGCAACTGCATAAGCCGTAATGCAGGAATTGAAGTACCTTACGTAACCGCGAGCCAACCCAAACGTGATGACAGATTTGTTACGACCAAACAAAGTTCAGTAGAAAACAGGCACGAACTGCTCGGCAACACTTCCAAGGATAAGAGTTTTACAATAAAACTGGACAAGACAACAAACCACCATTCTTGGACGCATTAGTCCCGAATATTGTCAACGGAACGCTTCAATTTCGTTATTGCCCTATTAAAGCACATACAGATGAAATGTCGTACTACTGTACAATACAATACAATACATCACAAAACCAGCTGAATTATTCGAAAGAGCAGTCATTTTTAAAGGGAGGATGCAGATTGCTGCACAACAACAACAACAACGGATGCTCAAAATTTTTGAAGAAAAGGAGATCACGGCAACAACAATGGCTAGAATGGACCGCTTTTTATCAAGCTGGCTATACAGTGACAAAGCTCCCTAGAATGAAGTTCTTTGACCTTCAGGGCAATCAGCAATCTATCTTGGGCTGTTCAGGTCCCAAAGCAGTGTCGTGGAACCGGTTATGTCAACTTCAATTGGTTGGAATAAGGTGGCCTTACTGTGTGTGACGCATTCCATAAATGTTCTAGACAGCAGTGCTAACCACTACCAACAATGATGATAACTAATTGTAATTATCATGAAGGAAACTACTCACAAGGTTGCTGAAAACTCTTCGACAGCCCACGACCGGTTTCGCCCTTCTTGGGGCTCATCAGGTAGGCGCAGTCCCCGAGTTTCCGTCAACCTTATGTTCTACTTGAACCCAAATTGGACTGATTTCGACAAATACACTCATTTGCACATCAATTTGGTTTCCACGGGAGACTCAAGTGAGTCTCTTGTTTTATGATGTTCTTCAACTGCGCCTACCTGATGAGCCCCAAGAAGGGCGAAACCGGTCGTGGGCTGTCGAAGAGTTTTCAGCAACCTTGTGAGTAGTTTCCTTCATGAAAATATACTGCGATATCTCGAATATCGTACCAACTGAAACATGAGTCGGCCTGTGTGCAGCACATTCAGTTGAAGAACATCATAAACGAGAGACTCACTTGAGTCTCCCGTGAAAACCAAATTGATTTGCAAATGAGTGTATTTGTCGTAATTGTAATTATATTCACAAGCGCTGTCGTAAAATCCACAAACTCATCAATTTAGTCAATACGCCAGGTTGTGGGAAAAACAGATAAATCCTCACATAGTAGGCTGGAAGGAACTATTGATATATTCGATGTGTGAAACCTAGGGACGGTGGTTTGGGTGTCGGTTACTTGGTTTGCAGCAGGAGCGCAAGCCTGTAAACGCAAGAAAGTGGTGGTTCTGTTATAGTGCATGACACTGTTGTACCATAAGATTCATTTCTGTTGAGAACATAGCTGTTGAAACTCGGCTTGATGTTCAAGGAGAAATGAACGCATCCTGTCACCCTGTAATTGAGAACACACCATTGCATGCAATAGGTCATGCAAGTAGTAGGGACTGGCCTCCTTTGACTATGTGTTCTGCCTATATTTCCCCCTCAAGAAGGGACTCTCTAATAAGAGTCTTTTACCACGTGGAGATGCTTCTGGCATTCCATGCGGAGATAGAAATTGACAAATGATTGCAAATAGGGATTAGTTTGTACTCATGGCACAATAGTTACTGGTTCAAATCGTGTCCTTTCGAATAGCCGATAAGGTGGAATAGCCTACAGTGACTCAGATCGCGCACCCCTAAATGGATTTCACAGGTCTACTGGGACATTACGACCGCAGAGCACATGTTGTGCTTAGCATTAGTGTTTTCCATGCTTCACGCAGTCCGGTGGGGTTCCCAAACGATTGCAAACTTCCTCTCCTCAAAGGATGCCTACTACGTGTGAGTTCACACAGTCACCGCATGAATCCGCTACATCCTTATTACAAATTCAGTCCCTAAGCTATCTTTAACGGTCACTTGGAGTTAGCTTGAGAAGAACCATTTACAGTTCCAGCTCCTTTGCTGAAGAAGTCGGCTGGTGTCACATCATTACTTTGTCCCCGGTTGGGTGGATTTTATTAACATGCATGTCGAAAGATGCCTGGTAGTATTTTGGAAAAAAGTACGAGATTTTGACGAAGATTTCAAATTATGTGCCAAGGTTCTGGTTGTTAAAATTTGGCTTCATGGCTTTTGTGTTATTCTGAGACATCCATGGCTGATATCTATGAAGCTCACGTTTGGAGCCACTCGGTAGCTTTGTCCAGAATATCCTGTGAGAGAGTACCTAATGCTTAATTAGCGCAAAAACTATATTTTCCAAACATTTGCCCCCACGTTTCTGATACTCGGTTCATGATCTGCCGTTGTTTGAATTACTTACAAAACGAGAGGGAAAATTTGGCCAACAGTTGTTTCCGAGAAAGAACCTTTTTTGAACAACGTTTGGCAAGAGCCTCCCTTGTCAAAATGGCAAATGGCCTCAAACACTAATTTACCCAGGTCACCATCCGTATTAGTGCCCGATTCACCAAGGGAGTCAGGCCAAATCATTATTATCGAATAAATAAATATCTGTCCCGCCCTCATCTTGGGCTCATCCATATTGCAAACGCTGAGGTTTAGCCTGTTGAATGACTTATTCTGAATGGCTTGCAATACAGAATCAATAACGCACATGACTATGGCATTTTCCCATATAACAGCTGCTCTAAGTAACCCTCCAAATAAGTTCGGTTAAAACTGTGAATAACCCGTGGAGTAATCCGAGGCGTTGAAAATCTAATGCTCGCTTGCCTGTCCGCTTAATGACCGTGTATTTCTCGTCCCGGTCCAAGGACTGGATAGCTGATTAGACGTAGTCTGGAGCCCTTACCTAGTACTTTTTAGGTGCATTGCACCTTAGAGTGTCTGAAGCGAGTCAGGGTGATACTGAAGACTTCCTTTTTACCGGGCTAAAAAAATGATTCCAAGCTACATCTGGATCAAGGTGGGTGAACTCAAAACCGGTTCTGAGAAGTTGTCACACTAAGAACCATTCAGCCCCAGGCCATGAAGACTGAATGTATCTGGTTCATGGAAGAGCTGAGCTTGCCCTTTCCAGGTTCTGGCTACACAGAAAGGCTTCTCTCTGTTATGCAGAAGGTCTCGCGTTTGCATCTTCTTGGCATTGGTGAGCTATGAACGAACTTCTGGTGATGAAACGTCCTCACAGAGCCTTGAAGCTTTTCTGTCTCGTCGCTTGTACACGAACGCATAAATCCACTTCTTGTACGGATTGATTTATCCTTGAAAGCTTCGTATGTGGTATAAGTGAGGAAATTTCGAATCTTTATGATCCTTATTCATCTTCATTTATTTATTTATTTATTTATATTGCTTATTTGTTTATTTATTTATTTATTTATATTGCTTATTTGTTTATTTAGCTTTATCTAGTCATGCGATTCTCTCCGTCATATCCTCTCTAAAGAGTTGGGCGACTGCATTACTACAGGTCAGCGAATCCTGTCCTATGTTTACCGTATTCACTGATTCGGTATACCTATTCTCGTTCAATGGAGCCAATCCTGCTCAAACTCTTTGGAAACCGAGTGCCTCTGTGTTCTTTTGCCTATATAAACAGGGAAGAAGCGAGCGGAATTTCTCTGAAGTCAGTTATATCCATATTGTACTATTTGTAGGCAGCGAATAATTGTGAGGAGTGAAAAAACGACACGGTGACAACGGACTGCTGACATGAAGGCTAACAGAACGACAGAAAAAAATCTCTACCAATAGTCATATTGAGATATTTTTCAACTTATCTCACGCCGTGTGTATTTAAATAACGCCACGGAATACCAAAATTGTAGCTAAATGAAATGCGGGCTTAAAAATGGGTTTGGGGAAAGCTCACCTCACTCAATACGACTGCCGTCAAAAAACGAATTCTAGGCAAAATCATTTACGGGTTCAGAAGGGATAGTACCGTGTAAAGGTGACATGTAGTTATAAGCTAAATACACTGTGATGGAGACTGGTTTAGGATTTGGCATGGTGTCCATTTCCAATCGCTTCAAACTAGTGTTAGTCATTTCGACCACATTAGGTCAATGTACTGCTCTCCATGTGTCCTGTCGTTAATCACGCCACAGGTGTGGTCAATATAATGGGTCTGGCACACTTTATATTTACTTTTAAAGCAGGCAGCACACGCCATTTTCTCCTAAACCTTTTGTATCATATATTCAACCTGAACACAAACTCCAACTTTTGTGGGGAAGTTTCCACGACAAAAGTTTCTACTTTTCCTTCTCTACATATGTAAATGTGCTCATCTGTTGCGTGAACGAAATAGCCATGCCAACCGCCAATCATTCAATTTAAACAAGGGGACGCGTTTGCACATGAACGCGCCGTTCCAATAAATGCAACTTGATTGAGTGAATAATGGTAAACAGTTAGCACATGTTCGCGTGTGTGGACCAGATTCAAGCGCCTGATAAGCTACCGATGATGGGACATTCGTTCGTTGTGACGAGAGGGAGAGAGACGTAGTCGTGTTTTAGCATGATGAGTAAAGGCGTGGTTACTATAGTCCCCA
Source organism: Opisthorchis felineus (assembly GCA_004794785.1). Classification (NCBI taxonomy): domain Eukaryota; kingdom Metazoa; phylum Platyhelminthes; class Trematoda; order Opisthorchiida; family Opisthorchiidae; genus Opisthorchis; species Opisthorchis felineus. Next base: position 195,655 of record SJOL01006398.1, on the reverse strand, counting down.
TCCACCCGGCTGATATCAAAACCTATGCACAAGCGCACAAACATGGAACCGTAGCAGCTGCGTGAAACCAGGCCGTTTATACCGATAGAGTGGCGGGAGAGGACAATAGGCGTCTGCCTATTGTCGCCCATTCAACCGTCCACTGTTGCGTCCAATCAGCTGGACTGTCACGCTCAGGGTTAATACTGTCTCACTGTCATTCAGCTATCGCCAAAGCACATGCTAGCTTTTAGCTTAAACAGAGGATGACGACAACGAACTTTAAAACCTTGGAAAGAGTTATCTATTATCCGTCTTTGTGGTCTATAGGCTAAGCTCAACACTCCGCGAAATGAAACATCACCAGGTATTTGATGAAAATGTATCTTACATCCACCGGCGGGCAATCGATAAGGTACAACAAACACAGTATGGGTGGTAGACACGAAACGTACCTAATTTGTGGGCTTATAAACCAGACTGCGTCTTCTTGCTATAAACTGAAAATTTGTCATCCAGCTTCCTCGCTTTTGGCTGCAGTAGTTACCCCAATGGTGGACCTTTCAAAAAGAGACCATTAACCATGGGGGCCTGGCCCCTCAACCAGGACCTAGCATGTGACTTACCCCTCCAGCAAAATAACAAACCGTGACAAGCCCTATGGGAAGATAACTGTTGTGTGGCATTTATCAGTCCTGCCGCGCGACGGACTGACTGACCATTGAATCGTGCAGGACTACAGTTACGAATTCTGTCTTCCGGAGACGAAAAAACGTGGTGTTGTGGCAGTGTTCACCACGTGGTGCTACCATCAGGTGAGATAAACAGTGTTAGGAAAGGCTGTCTAGTACGATAGAAAATGATCAAATTTTTCTTCGGCATACTTGAAAGGAGTCGTCACTGCATTTCAAAAGAACTTAGTAATCACTGGATTTAGAAGGTTATGCCGCTAGGTAGCATCAGGGATTCTTGCTTTCACCGTACCGCACACCACTGAATCTCTCGTTTGTAATAATCTCTCTCTGAATGGGCTGCAAAGACCGCCCTGTTAGCAAACTATTTCAGATATCGAAGCGTACTCTGCTGACATTACCTACAGGGTTGTTGAAAACTCTTCTACAGTCCATTACCAGTTTTGCCTTCCTCAGAACTTCTTAGATAGGCGTAATTTCTGAGTTTCTGCTAATTTTATTTTGCACATGAATGTCTAGTGTTACCAGTGTGCCGATAGACACTCATCTGCAGATTAAGTTTTTTTTAGTAGAAGACTCAACCCAAGTGCAGCTGAGATGGCCTTTGAGAAGTTCATAGTCGTCAGCAACCTTATGAGTAGTGTCATACGAACGAAACTACCCAGATAGAGCGAATATCGTTCCAAACCAAACTTTTGGAAACGTTTTTAACTGAAGAATAGTATAAAAGAAAAATTCAGTTGATTTTCCGTTGAATCTGGAGGTAACTTTCAAACGATTTTTTGTCGTGACAAACTTTACAGTCGCTGTTCAAGTACAACACAAGGTGGATAAAAATCGCGTAGTACGTTTATCTGGTAAGCCCCACGAAGAGACAAACCGGTATTCGGTTGTCCATACCCTCCACAGATCATAGAATTACTCATATGACCGTCTTATAAGAGTTCTTCGATTTTGGGAAACTTCATCATACTGTAACGTGTTTGCGTGCCCATCACGTGATGCAGGAGGTATGCCTTGCGGCCCACTTCCCCCTCTGTGACCGTGGACAAAAGTACTCTTTTCTGCGAAGGGACATTTCTTTAACAGATGGTCCCTTTTGAAGGAGAGCTGACAAAACCTGTATAGGAGGAAATGGAGATGTTTTTAGCAGTTTGTTTTGATTTTGCGGGTAGTACTAAGTTTTTCTCACTTCGAGATGTCTATTTGTAGCTTCACAACTAAAAGAAGCCATAAAAAACCTATTCTGTTGCCAGTGGCAGCATATACGGGAATTCTCCCGGCTACCTGTATTTTTGTCACATTGTGATCATTCCGACCATCGGACTTTTCCCCAGTGACAACGGTTGTAGTTTCTTGCATACATCACTGCATCAAAGCAGTACACTGAAAGTTTTCTTGGGTTCTATCCAATTGAAGATGATGATACATTTTGAAGATACATTTGAGCCTTGTCTCCGGAACATAATGTGTCCAGGTTATCCAGTGGTAGCCAAGAGCTAGTTGGACGGTGTACATATAGGGTTCGCACCCAGTTCAACGGAATGGTAGTCCGCAGTTTCATTCAGTTGTCCACCCAAGCCCTGATTAGCTGATAACAAAAAAAACGAAATGTCACTGTCGTTCTAGATAGGGTGAAGATATCTCCCCATCACTGGTATGATCAAAACATATGTAGGCGCATCCGCCTCTTAGTCACTACGTCATGGCTGACACATGCAGCAGCTTCACTCACCAGTGTAAACCAATTTTTTATCCATCTATCTGAAAGGCTGGTGATATTGTGGAATATAGGTAACTCGAGTGCGCCGCTTGATTGTTGGTGTGTTCGCCCAGCTAAGCAGTTGTGTTGCAAACGTTTTATCATCAAGCGGCACCAAGTGGCACCAAGTGGCACCACCAGTGCGGGTTGAGTGGGTAAATTCCTTCACTTATTCCTGTGCTTATAGATTCTAAACAGAATCTAGCGCCTCCAAAATGACATTTTTTCTGCGGAAGACATACTCTAGTGTCAGTTGATTCAGTTCACAAGGACAGAGAAGGACATCATCTCGTTTGCTTACGCGAGAACAAAACGGGGGAGGGAGTTTGTCGAGGCGTACTACTCTCCACAGAAATCCGACAATTGAAGCATCGATATCAACTCACTCAGTCGGCTGCTACGAACAACTTAATAGCATAATTGTGGAATCGTGGAGCACGCGGGAAACCAAACAACCTAACAACCAGCTGACCAATCAGATAAAAGAAAAAAGCACTGAAATTGGGTAATCCGTTCCACCAACCGAGTGGAAGAAGGCCAGATCACAAGGCAGAAAGAAAGCGGACCAAGCACAGCAGACGAACAGAACCGCCGAGTTTAAAACATCTAATTAACCAACCAGATACAATAAAATATGACCACAACGTCACTCAGATTCCAGACTGACCAATCATACTATGAGAAAACGAGTTCGTGACCAGCCAGTCATTTTGTGGGTACTGGGTGCTAAAAAGGCACAGGCAGAAGAGGGGGAATTTACCCAAACAACACGCACTGACGATGTCTCCTCGACTGATGATGAGACTTTTGCGATCCAACTTCTGATCTTGGCGAACTGACCAACAACCACCTGTAGGTCAATCTGAACTAAACTATACCTAATAGATAAAACTAGGCAAACCAGCTTCACCATAAAGCGCCCAGTTGAATTTCGGACTGGTTTGCTGGTAACTCGCATGTTAGTGTCATTCACTGTGGCAAGCTTGGGGTAGACCAGCTCGTTCAGGTCCGGGTATAGACACTCTGAAGTGAACTATTGTCGCCTGCTCACCAGGGCTTTTTATTCATTGCTGATTCAGATACCTACTTCGAACGACGCTCACCAACGCCGTATTCATTCGCAAATGCTAACCAACTCTGTTCTGTCCCACTATGATACACAACCTTGACTTTTTTGGAGAGACAAACAACTGGGCAGTGTATCAGCAAAATAATACAGTTGTCGCACAGTGGCGTGAAGAAGGACAAATAGCAGTCAGCCAAAGGCTGGAGATTCATTTTGTTTCTTAACGACTTCTGACTGTGTCGAACTAACTTGATTTTGTCCCATATTTCGCCAGTGAATTGAAGTCACTTACTCGAGTACCACCGTTAACCATTTATACTCCGGTTGCTCCTTCACGTATGGAATGCTACTCTGATTAACTACTGGAACTTATGGCTACTCAAATTTCAAAAAGCATACATCGCATGTACCACGTCTTTTAAAGTGTTCTGTTCCTTAGGTGAAAGTTTATCTCAATCGGAGAATGCTGAACACATGACATCAAAAACTGCAAAACCTTAAAAGTGTTTCTTCGATCCAATTTTCTTACATAGAGGCAGCGAAACAACAAAATTTGGTTGTACTCTCTCCCATACATTTCCTCGAATTTCATATAGTCATCAGTTCATTTGAAATGCCCAAATTACAGGATTTCCAAGCTACCCTAAACGATAGGCACCCCGACTTGAGTTTTAGCTACTTTTATTGTTTTATTTGTACTATGTCCTCCTGCAGGTAAAATATCGACATATATGAGTGTGAACTTTCGTTGGGTTGTTTTCAGTCTCCGCTTGTCAGATTTAATTCCAGTGAACCCAGAAGTTTAGTAACCTAATTACGCCCTCGTCACACAGCCCACAACTCCGAGCTACATCACTGCCATCTCAGTTGGGCAGGAAAGGACGGTGACTATATCACATGACTCCGTTACGAATGCAGCTGTTTGTTTTCACGGTAGTTGCATAATTGAGGTGATCGCTAACCTTCGTGACAGAAATTTGGTCTGTGGCGCGCTAAAAGTAGCGGAGTATATGCTCTGTTTCCTATAAAACGCTGGTAGCGAATAGGCATCTGAACGAATTGCTCCCCAGAAAATTGTGTTTTGGTGTTGGATGACGACAGCCAAACAGTAAGAAAACCGAGGAGGCAGTTCCAATCAGAGTAATTCTTGCAACCACTCCTTTTCAGGCTGTGTACAGCAAAGCGAACACGCATTAGTGAATCATCTTGAGACCACGACGTTGTGGCATGCCCCATAACAGAAAAGAAATTGCTTGGTAATTCCTCCTAATAATAGATAAATTTTGGAATCAGGTTACTATTGCCAAACATGCAATTTATTCGTAACCAACCATCACACAAGTTAGTTTTCATAGAAGGCACAAGAACATCTTTGAACTGGTTTGTTTGGTCCTACGAGTTGGCATCCTAAGAAAACTTCTTTGGCCAGGAGAAAACATCATCCAACAGACAGTGTAGAAACAAACCAAGTTACTGTCAGTGCTTCTCAGTAAATGAATCACCTGATTACAACTCAGATATCTAGCAGTTAGATTACGGTGTCCTAAACAAAGCGTCCAAAAGGATTTTGTAGAATTGTATTCGCTGAACTGGGCGATTCGGTCACAGAAGTTTCGTCACCGACTGTGAGATGACGTCATCAGCGCGAGCTAGATTAACATAGCGCCCTAGTTTTGCAGTGCGCCTTTGTGTAGGCTGACGTACCGAATGTTCCCCTTAATAAAAAGTCGAATATTCCTTCCATCGCCCTGAAAAATATTCTTATGGCTCAATTGTCTGCTCTAACCAAAAAGAAATATAACATTCATTGTGAATTTCTCTCCGGAATTTCCGACAGCATTTCAGCTTAGCAAGGTCATCTTAATATTGCTTTCCATTAACTGCGTTTGCCAGTAGACTAAAATTTCAAAATACTTTTTTTGTTAAAAAATTATGGTGCTGCCCCCATCATATATTTCTTGACGCTATCTCCATAAGTGTGTGCCTGTCCTTCTTTAGCCGGCAAGTGAGCCGTTCGTGAATAAAACAAGTGGTAATATCGCTTTTCAAGATCTCCTAGAGATTCACAGTGACATTCAATTTTCTCGAATCCCAAATCAGCCGTGGTCAGTTGACTCGATTTATCTCCCTTCAAAAAGACCGAAAGTAAAGCTTTGATGACTTAATAAACAAACCACCTCTCCAGATATAACACACTACTCATAAGGTTGCTGAAAACTCTTCGACAACCCATGACCGGTTTCGCCCTTCTTGAAGCTCATCAGATAGGCACAGTCCACGAGTTTTCGTCAAATTTGTGGTCCACTTGAACCCTGCCTAATTAGCCCTATGAAAGGCGAAACCGATCATGGGCTGTCGAAGAGTTTTCAGTAAATTGATGAGTATATTTTTACGTGCAAACAGCAACTTATTTCGATATCTTGAATGTTGTGCCAACTGAAACATAGAGCGGCCTAGTACAGCACGTTCAGTCAAATCGGACCATCGCAAACGACTTCTTCAGCGCTCGAAACAGGGCGAAATCATTAACGGGGTCTCCGCGAATATTGTGCAGCTGCCCTGTACTGTTTATATCAAATTATCACTTTCGTCAAACTTTCTTCAGTTTCAGTGATACTAGGGTTTTGTTTTATTTTTCTGCGACATTAGAAAGCAATCGCTGCAGCTCCGTTACCAAACAAAGCGACCTGAATGAACCAACCCCACCGGAGGAGTCCGGCCACTTCAAGCCGCAAATGAAACCACATACTCTGTGCGAACATTTCAGTGTTCCTGGAATCAGTCCAGATGAACCTAGAGGGGTGTCAAATAAAAGGTATGCATTTTTAGACAGAATTTTGTGAAATTGGAAAATAAACGGCCCGTTTTGGATGCCTACATTATACGTAACAGCTCAAGTTAGCTAACGAAACTGCCCATTTTTTTATGTACCTGCATGAGCCAAATCGCACTTGTAAAACACAAATTCCACTTTCGGTCAGTGCTTCCCAGTGTTGACTGTGTTGTTCTAACTTCTCAAGTAAAAGTATGCTTTCACTATACCTAAAATACCTATTCAGAAAAAAAAATCGGAGAAACGACTCGATTTAAGTTGTCCCCCTGGGTACGACTGGATGGATTTTGTGGAAGGTTGCAGTGTCATTTTAAAACTGAAGTGAACTGACAGACGACGCTGGTAACCTATTATTTGAAGTACTGCTTGCGTCCTTTGCCATACCGCCGTCATAGTACCAGATTAAGGATCCCAAAAAGCTTTCGCATTTTTGTCTTTGGTCCTAATTCCTGCAAATTTTCATAACTATAGTGTATCCAGCTCCGCGCAAACTGCCTGTACTATAGCAATTGGGCACGAACGTCCAGTGGCCTGTAAGCTTTTAGTAGACGAGTCGGTAACGGACATCAGCACTAGGTAAAACGACAAATCACCGTGTTGATGAGTAATGTGTACGTAGGTCATTTAAAAAAGTAAGAAAATGTTGTTCCGACTATCGAAAAATAACGGTTTTCAGTGATCACTCAACAACAAACAATGAATCTGTTGAATAAACAGGTTACTGAATGCTATCCAGAAGTCGTCTGCAGTTTATGGGAATAGAGTACCACAACTACTAACAGGAAATGTGGAAGTAACTCTTCCAGCTTGTGTTTCTTCAGTTCAACTTGAAGGTGATAACGAAATGACGGAAATCAGTCATCCGCTAACTCAAGCTCTCCCCCCCCACGCCCCATAAAAAACAAACCGCCCATATGTATCTGATTTTATGAAATTACAGTTATGAGTTTTGAAACAGTGAGATGGATGGGTTAGGCGGATCAACGCAACATCAACACCTAGAACGGGGCTGAGATAGTAAAGAGACTAAGCCGATAGCACGCGTTTAAGAGCGACTACCCGAGCGGTCATTAATCACAGCCTCCTTAAGAAACGAGCACGGATCCCAATCGGCGTGGTAACAGCCATCTGCATTTTTATAAACGGAGGTGATAAATTAGACAGGAACGTAAGGATTGAACGTGATTTACCAGCAACCGTGTGCTGTAGATCGAGTAGGAAGATGGAATAGCCTGTTGGTGAGCAGACACGCAACGGACGCATTCATCAGTATGAATATGATTATTTCATCGTTAACCCGCCACAGTCCAACAATACACTGTACGGTTGGACAATTCATGCGCGCATATTTGTGTGTGTGTTTGTGTATCGCTTTAGCCCAATAAAGTCCAGCTTGGTCTCACCTTCGTGACCTTCCTTTACCGCCAACCAGTTAAACGCATCCTTACAGACACACACACAAACAAAAAAGGACGGATAGGTGCTGGACGCGTCTATGTGCCTTCCGCCCTAGTTACCCTCTGTCACGTAATGTTGTCTTAGAGGAGAGAGCATACAGACGAATCAGTGCTATGCAGCTGTGGACGATTAATACTCAGATCGCGTGTAAGTGAAAACGCGTGACAAAGCATGCTAACTGCACCGCATTGGAATGGCTGAACGGGTATTACCCGAAGTAATGTGAAAAATAATTGCTGAGTTACTGACTGCCTGAAGGATATAGTCATGTGCAACAACCAGTGCGAGACCACCTTGAAAGCAACGTTGGGCATAATTCAACTTTCACTAGAAGACCGATCGGCCATCATAGGATAGATGGACAGTTTACCTCCTTTAGCCGTGTCTGGTCAGTACGATTTAACTGATCACAGTCCTTGGGGACCGCAAGCTAAACTCGATGGACTCTAATAACATACTTCAATTAGGTTACTCAAACTGCAGAACGAAATGCAGAGCCTTTTCCAAAAAATGTGATTTTTCGTGCATGTTTTGTGGACCCCAACAAAAAAACGATTTTCGAGCTGCAAATTATGATTATAACGATCACTCATGCATAAAAGTTGCTGGAAGACAAAATCTTATCCATTGGGTCACATCCAGTGTGAATAGTCTCATCTAGGCCATCGTGTCACTACACAACAGGGGCGGGGCGCTTGCTAATTTATCAGGTTCGTGGTTGAACATGAGGAATCTAAGTGCTGCAAGGATCGCAGCAAGCGAATCCAATGAGCTGTCGACCAAGAATGTACGCATTCAATAGTTGAACGATTGTGTTATGTTCAACTCGGGATTGTTTATCGATCAAGATTATGAACTTCTTTTGCATTAGTCTGCAAACTAACTTTGAATTAGAGTGACTGGAAAAAATGGACACAATGACACAGCCGAAAAATGCCACATGCGTATATCAATCCAGTGCGTGTATCAACAATTGCATAGTGCTTCTAAACCCTGGAAGCCTCAGAAGATATCTTCACGGGCATTCAACGGACCAATATATCGATTTTCCCTCCACCTAGGTGCTTCCGCAGACTGTAGGGATTTTTCCGGGAAAATTGTGTCATACTTTGTAATAAATTAACTGCTGATGGTACTTGTGTTCATGGCACGATTCTTTAAAGTATGAAGAGTAACTCTATTGCACTGAGATCTGCACCCGTGATAATATTGCCAGATTAGGTCTGCATCTTAATCCCCGTACTTTTTTCATTATCTCATCAGGAGAGGTTACGTCGGCAAGGGCAACAAAGTTCACAGTGGTCGACCAGCGCATTCAGCTCCAATGCTTGTTCAGCATGTAATCTGAGGTGAAAGCTCAGCAGAAGGTGACTGAGCGGCTACGTTGTGAACTGCAGCTGGTATCCATCGTAACCCAAGGAGGTGAACTTGCATGTAATGATGGGGTGGCCGCTTCACGCAACCCATATATTATTCAGAGCAATCATAAGTTATCAAGTGCTGACACCGGAGTGAAACGAGGTCACTTTATGACGTCTACTCTACTCATCTTTGATTTAACTTCGATAACCAAGAAAGCAATTGAAAAACACAATGATAACTTAGCCACCTGGTATGAACTAACTACTCACATAATGGACTCCAAACCTCTCCTATGCGGATGAGCCGACTGAGGTAGTATACAAATTTGTTCACCTGGAAAGCTGTACCAGCCCCCCTGGTCTCGCCAAAGATGAAATTTTTATTCGAACTGGCAAGGACAGAGCAGCTTCTGTGAAACTGTCTTACGTGTGGCGTAGGCATGACATCAGCTTATCCGTCAAGAGTCAGAAACCTTGCCGCTGCTCGCTGAGGACGTTGAAAAAACTTCCAGTGTTTTACCATCGATGTCCTCTGGGCATTACTAGAGTCTGTTGGGAATAGCGGATAAGTACTGGTGAAGTGCGCCGAATGGTTTTCAGAAGGAATAACGCGTCCACGATAAATGAACTGCTCACAATCCATAGGTTGCGCTGGCTTGGTCACGTGTTCGGTTTGTCAGTTGACCGACTTCCTCGGAGGATCCTTTTCGCACAACCACGCGAAGGGTGGAAACGAACTAGGGGAAGTCAAACAATGACTTGCAAGCGGAGTATGCAAGTCATTACCGACAAACTCAGCCGCAGTGTTCATTGTCGTCTCCTTGGATGGGGAGCCCTGGACAAGACAGATCAGTGATTAAAGACATTGCCAGACATGGCCAAGCCGCACCCTTAATGGCTGTCATGTGTCCGAGCTGTTGCCTTCAATGCATAGGTCTCCCTCCCGATCTCCCCAATGAAAAGTCCTCTAACATTCGTGTATTGACGCATCAGTTATATCAGCTACCTCCTCCGATGCGTAGCTATCTAACGTTATCTCCCCAGATCATCGGCGAAAGAAACCGTGGCGGATGTAACAGTCTTTTTACAACTGAAGACAAAAATGACAGCTATTTTCGTCTTTATGTATCGTCTCATAGCACGGCCCACATCCTTATACGGTTAGGAAACCTGCACTGTACACGCGGTTTATGCTCGGTACCTTAGCGATAACTTAACCCTCTGCGAAAAGTAATGCACTACCAAGCAGATCCTCAATAATTTAAACGTACGAATTCAAAAGCATCTTACTTTACAACCACCCCCAAAGTCCGAGCTCACATAGAGCGTTTTGGTAGCTCATCACACCTTAGAAAAATCACTGCAACCAAGTAAACAAGCAAGCGCTCAAACACCAGTTAAGTAACAACAACACCAGAAAGGTGTCAATTAACTGGACATGGCCGTCATATTTCGACAACAGTATATTAGTCATCACCTCCAACTGAAGTGGACACGTTCAGTTAAGTGGCACTTTTCCATTGCCACTGGATAAGGGCCATCAAAAATCACATTATCCTGTTTTTTAAACGACTAGAGCAGTCTTACACCACCCACTGCTACCTTTTGGCCAGCGTTGGTTTGGGGATCTAATCTTTGAGCTTTCTTTAAGTTTGGGTGCCATGGCCTAACACATGGCTAACACAACCATGAAATACATGAATAAACGAGTCCGCCCATTCCACGTGACATCAGCCAGGTCAACAGAGCAGATAGGCACAAGAACGTGATTACTAAAGCTTACCATATTGGGAACTGTTGTCTCTCACTTTAATAACGAATCCTGTATGCCTCTCGGCTCTAGGGAAGTTAGCCAGATGGCCGATTACATGCAAGAGTTTGCAGCTGCTACTCTGCGTCCTCTGTTTAAACGTCAAAATCGGAGCCTTTAGCTTTCGAACTCATGAGCCAAACTGCTAGTGAGTTGTCAAGAAATAGACTCGTTTGCAAATCAGTTTGGTTTTTGCGAGTTGCTTTTGTGAGTGCTTTGGAGGTTGCATTTAGGTAATAAGGTTCAACAAATGTATTTCCATTATATGGGTGCTATCATCTACAAATTCCAGCTGTTGCAGCGGCTGTGCTAGTGCTGGTCATCAGTTAGTGAATTACATTCTTTATATACGGCTGAATGCCCATAAATGGCCTAGCATTCGTCGTCTGTCTGTCTAACCCCATAGGAACTCTAACTGACCCTAATATTGATTGCGTTTCAGTTACACTGTCCACTTATTCACAAACTAATTATAGTTCCGATTCAGAAAAATGCACTTTCGGTCGAGACGTAAGCACAGTAATGACCATCTAGAAGAGTTCAGCTACAGCTGCAATTGTTAGAAGCTTCAACGCATAAATAGGCAGCCTAAATTCAGCAGACAGATGGTTTGCTCAGTTTGAAGACGAAACGTAATGATAATGGCGAACATCCTCTGCACCTATGTACCGTTTTATCAGAATATCAAGAAGCTATGTGTTGCGAGATATGGGCACCCCTTAGACAAGCTGCTACCACCTATACACCTGTTAGTACAGTGTTCTATTCTAGTCACTGAGAGATGTAACGTTAAATACTGAAGTCTGTCAAGGTGTGCTATTTTTGTTCTAAAAAAGACTGAAGGTGATGAGTATTCAAAAATTTGTACGGAGCGCCGGTTGTTCCTCAACAGATTCTCAGCAGACGCAGTGAGTGCCTTTGTGCCAACCAGCATCCCACTACAACTGGAAGCCATTGGCAGTCCATGGTAGAGGCCAGTTCTTGACTGTTAATTATTATGGGATACAGAGATTGATTTAGAGCATGCTTTCGCCTGATGCGTATGATCACTATTGTCCCCAGTAAATCTGAGTAATAAGCACCTCACTTGGCGACGGAAAAGCTTTCTGTGGGAACGTTGATGAAACTGGGAAGAGATAACGCCCAGGTTCACAAGACGATAGAATCTCATCAGTGGAGTATAAAGCAACCGCTTGATCACAGAACAGCTATTCATTCCTCTTCGTGAGAGACGCTACATCTCGTCGGACCTGAAGCATACTTATACTGGACGACCGGTCAACTGTCAGATCAAACGTAGCTTATGCACGAACAGAGTGCTGTAGCGAAACAGGACAGTGCAGAAATGGAGGAGGCTAGTTCACTCCAAAGTAGGAGGAAACTGGTCCAGCTGGTCTTCAAAACAGTACTCAAGAGACCATCTGTTATCAAGTTAATTAAAGGTAATATTGGTGGTCTTTTGGAGGATAACTGCCACTATTTAGATCGTTCGGAGGAGCTGTTGCAAAAACCTTACTCTGACCCACCGCTGCTGCACACTGTCTTCTATTTGATTTCATTATACAGAACCTTAGTTTGCCATTTTGGTTCCACCCTTGGTTCGCGTAGTACCAATATATCTTTCTTATTTGAACTACTACTGGGCTGCTGAGTCAGAACTGCTTGCATAAGCTGTTTCCAAAGCCACTGGTCGGTCTGTACTCTCTGTTTCAACCAAATTGTATGAATTAGATTGGAAGCAAGAATGCTTTTCAGGGGACTATGAGTCAATGAGTCATTCTGCCCTTACTCAAAAAAGTATACGAGGGAGCTTTTCCAGCCATAGAGAAAAAGACCGCACAACTGTCTTCTTTCGGTTACTACTTCCTCGGGAGCTTTTGGCATGTGGGACGCAAATCCGAGAGTATCAAACGGCAATAGAACTACAAAGAATGTGCACTGACAGAATATTTTTAGTCTTCACTCAATCATGCTTCAGAGACGATGTGAAAACCGCAACCAAAACGTTCTGTTTTCCCTGAATTCAAAGAAGCCTTTGTCCACACAGGCAGAGTGAACTTGGACACAGAGGAACGCCCTAGACATGTAATAGTTTACGATAAACTGTTCAAATTTTTTCCAACCAGTTTCTGCCACAGAAGCAGCCACAGAACTCACATTCGATGGGGCTGTAAACCTACGAACTAAAACGGGGGAGATGAAGAACTATTACGGGGCTTGAACAACGCGGACAACACCGTTTTGCCAGACGAAGACCATCCACCCTAACTGGAATGTTGAATATGACCACTGATTGGGTACGCGTTTAGCGCCTTTAAAATACAACTCAGCACTTAAGCATTCTTACTCCCTTTTTCCCCTCTGGGACTTCATCTCAGTGGGCCTGAGAATTTCCAGTTCGTTTATACATCTGTTCATCTTCGAAGCCGCGACCGTACTTTAACAGACAAGGGCGATGCATACATAATTAAAGCACTTTTTTTTGGTGTCAGAAACGAAGTTCAGAATAACTTACAAGAGGTACATACAAGGAAACCGTGATTTCAATCTTCGGGTGTCCGGATATCCAGGCCTTGGTCGCACAGCAGGAGTTAACTTGTTCTATGTACAAAACGAAGTGGATTTTACTGAATGAAGAACCCGATTCGACAGACATGTAATACGCACGCGCAATTAGCATTTAATAGAATATTCGTTTGCATGGGAAACTCATCAGAGAATGAACACTCGGAGTACACTCGCGATAGCTTTGATACCGAGAAAATCTGCTCCATTGGTATCTCTCTTGTAAAATACCTTGGTAGACTCAAGAAGAAATATTCTCTATTTCTTCAATTGCCGAATTACCATAAGGAAAAAACCACAATGGAAACGTCCACTAATGGCCTATGTCGTTAAATATTTGATATCTTGACCACTACTAATCAATGGTCTTTCTTGGAGATTTGAAAATTTCGTGAACTAGGATGCACGCACGGCCGTAGTTCTTCGAAGACGTAGAGATTGATTCGCCCGACATGGCACGCTGCTCGTAAGGCTTCTGAGGACTCTTCGACAGCCCACGACCGATTTTGTTCTTCTTTGGGTTCATCAGGTAGACGTAGTTCTCGGGATCCCGCCAAACTTGTGTTCTAATTTAACACCAGCTTGTACGCTACTGGTATAGTACGCTTGTCCGTAAACTAGTTTATTGTCAACGGCAAACAGCTGAATCTCACTTTTATGATATGCCGCAGCTGGAACGTGAATTTATTGAGTTTCCAATAAATGTCAGTTTTTGTTGTTATATTATTCGGATTGGCTGGTTTATTTTGGTCTGGCTAGTTGACACACTAGCCCACACAGAGTAACGAAATCTGCCAGTGGCACCCACACTGAATCATCAGTTGCGACACCTTGAAGTGGAAGATTATGGGACCAAACCCAATCAAAAATAATTTGAAATTCTTCCATCCCATCATGTGTAGGATTTAGGCAACCGCACTAACCGACAATACCCTTTAATTGACATTCAACACTGACCTAGTGTGCTCAACCGAAGTGGTCTTACTGATTTGTTCACCATCTGCCTTATAACCAGGCCAACTTAGTGACCTGCTCACTGATTTTGCGTCAAAAGCAAAACGTTGCCCAGTTAAAAATTGCTGATTGATTATCAGGCCCTTCTGGAAAATGTTTCTACTTTGTCGTGAGCCAAATTTGAAACAGGATTACTGATGAGTGCGGATGCTGGCCTTTTTTTCTCAATACCATATCCATTAATTCCATTGGATATGTGGAATCTTTCTCTAGCTACGCTACAAGAAAAAACTGAAGAAAACTTTGTGTAAATTCACTCAGCACAGATAGGCGATTCCCTGGAGTTGCGTGCGGTGATTACGTGAGAATATGACCAGGGCGTGCCGCATTGCTAACTCAATCATTTACTGTTCCTACCCGGGAGCCAAACACGCATGCCTAAGGCGGACACGAAAACAAACCTGGCACGCGGGTGCGGACGCAGCATCCGTTTGTTACATGATGATCGTTTGTCAACAATCTGGCATGGTTTTAGTCACGTACTCGTTGGCGTTGGTGGGGGGTCGTTCAGTGAAAGGACACTCCACTTGGTCCACTTCGCCTTCAAAAAGCACGTGCTCTTGCAACACGCACAGAAGCCTACACTGTGTCTGCAAGACACGGATAGGGGTGTCCAGCATTTCATCAGTTCCCGTCAACGACACAAAAGCACGTACCGAGATTGGTTCGATCGTGTGCGTGGGGATAGCTGCGTGCGTGTTCAGAATTCCAATTTCCGTTTTGAAACTCACCGAGTTCATTCACCATGTTTATACCCTGTTTAATGGAAAATTTACATATGGTCTTTCCCTTGCCATTCAGCATCTCCTACTTCGACCACTTTCAAGTAACATTGTGTTTGAGCCGGTGCTTAAGTGCTAATTTGAGGACCATCAGTGTGGTCAGTTGTTTGAAGCGAATCGATTTAGTTCGGGTCTTCAGCAGCTGAATTATACTCAAGGAATTTGGAGTCACTTAAATGGGCACCATCCCTTTCTCTATAGGTTGTTTTTACACTCACTGGCAATTGATTCCTCACCGCTGATCGGTCATTCACCACTGCGCGAATTGACACAAGCGTTAGGCTTTTTGGTGTGTATTTTCTTCGTGATGGTTTACCGTGTGGTTTCCATCCTTCTAGCCGACTTCAGGACATTTAGTGGTCGGTTGCTCGAGGATGCTTTTTCTCCGAAATAGTGTCAGTTAGATAAAAATAGAGATTAGTCATCGTTGCCCATAGGCTGTTGAACAACTGATTGCACATTGATCAAATTTTCAGTGTCTGTTTCTCCCAAATGTTCAGTCGACAGGACTTCAGACCGTTAGTGCTTTAATCAACAATTCTACTTTTACCCTGTACCTATGAAGAGAGGCCAGTCTTTCTTCGCGGCAACAAGCTTAGTAGGTGAGAAATGGTATCTGATGTGGTCGATGAATTTAGCCTGGAGATTTCAGGCTGATGATCACTCGGAAAGAGGCAGAACCCTAAATTTGTGACGATGGTTAGAAAGAAACACGTTGCAACACGTCGAATATGGTTTAGGAAAAGCACTAGGCAAAGACGTCCGCGTAATTCCTCGTCCAACAGAAAGCATCAGTAGGTCGTTTTGAACGTGGATTCTAGCTTGTCGTTGAGTAGCCCTCATTCAAGCGGCCTAATCACAAGGGTCTTTATCGAGACCTACTCTGAGAAAACAGGCATCTTAATCAGGTCTGCTAGACAAAACAACGCTGACTGACAGTAACACACAGGAACAGGTGCATTTTATCAAAAACCCTAGTTCGTTGGTGGAAAAAAGGCTTAAACCACCGCGGTTTGTTTGCACTCTATCGGAAGCTACAATCTACAGCTCCATTCCATCATACAATGTATGTGTGTCACGATTTTGCATGAAACTTCAGGGCCGAATGACATTAACCGGAGCAAGGGTGTTGATCGAGTATGAACATTTATATACACCACCCTTTCCTACCCAGCTTCGCTCTACTATCCCCCTTCTCAATATTTTTGCATCACTCCACTAATAAACAGTGACTTATATAAAGATTGATAACGTCATGGCCTTAAAAACTTTTGGCCTTGTGTTGGTATCTGCATCAGTAGTTCGCATGTTACATGTAGCAGTCGGCTAGGTTTTTTCATATGTCCATATTATGTGCTCACCTTTAATAGATCCGTCTACGGGTCCACAGTGATCACCAGCACATGAACTTTTCCAGTACCCTCAATCGCTCGTCACACTGTTTCACTCACAAGATGCGCGGTCTGTCAAGGTTTGTCATCTGCCCGTATGTGCAGCATCCAACCAGTTCTATCCTGGTTCACACTACGGAAACCAACGTGTTGAATACGCCGCAACACTGTAGTATGTAAACCACTCAGACTAATGCCCGGTCTTTGAATTCATGGACCTCCAAGTATTGACTTATTGTTCATTTTATTTAGCCACATATTCTCGAACACAGTAACAATTAAAAAGTGCAGATTTCTTGTGATCCAGATGGTCAGGTCTGAGTTTATCCTTCCTGAGTGATAGGACACCTCCAAGGCTAGGTGCTTCAGATGAGAAGTGTGATTGCATAAAACTTTGGGAAAAGTGTTTGAGTGGGTCACTAATGGATGATCGGTGCAAGGTCTTGTAGGGATAAATTTCAGCAAGAAAGTGTCCGCTACGCGCTTGATGCAAGCAAAATTTAGCATCGAATAGGCTCATTACTCTCGTCAAACCATGAAAAGGTTGATTCATCAAGTATCACCGAAAGAATCATTTGGTTAGTCTTCTGTATCAAAGGCAGTTATTATCCCACAGCATCCGTAGCTTTTTACCCCTAACTCAGGTCTTTGACAAGCCAAATGTCTTTTTCGCTGAAGATCAAGGACAGCAGCTTGTCCTATCAAAACAAAACAAGAATTGGGGTCTCCGGGTGCGGCGACTGTTTTCAAACAGTGACCATCTATCAAAACTGTCGCCTACTCTACGTGATGAAGTCTGTTAGCCAGACTGACGGTTAAATATTCACTCAGCCGGTCAAGCAGATTTCGAAGTTTGAGGAAACTGGGTAGAATACCATCAATAAGTTATCTGGCCCAAACGTGTAATACTGTATCCCACGTTTTCCACTCCACTTCGGCGGAATTAACTAATTTTTTACATCAGGCTACAGACCCAAATCTGCAGAAACTGTCTTGAAAGAAAGAGCATAAGCATGCCTTCCTGTAACAAACCCGAAGAGATCACAAAGAAAAGAACTGTTGCACGAAACACCGGGTTTACTGTGGCATCAGTATCTACGTGGTCAGAGCTGGGAGGCAAACTGGACGGAGCATATCCGGGTGTGGATGCAGCAGCGTCAGTCATTCCCCTCCATCCCGTCCGAATTCAAATGCGAAGGCATTTGCATGATCAACTGTAAACCATCATTCAGTCCGATCCAAGCAGCCACGTTCCACATTTTACACAGAACAGCAGACAGTGAGCTGCTACAGTTTGCTAAATCCACTGCCACCGGAAGATGGAAAACAGAACGGCGTAAACAGAAAGCTGGCTTGCTCCAAGCATCCCAGAGGTAAAGTTCCCACTCTGTTTTATGTGTTCGATATTTTCCGTAGCACACCTGTGAAGAGATATCGTGCAAGATTTTATTTTTATTTTATTTCAAAAAGCTCGGGTCTTTCGCATGCAAACTTATCTGTTTGTACGTTCGCTATGCCCATCCATCTTCATGGACTCTCAAGTAAGCTGAGATGGACAGGTTAGTCAAGTTGATTAGCCCCATCTAGACCCATCAGGGACCGATTTCCTAATAGAACCTAGCCCCTGAATGCTTCAGAGGGAGAGCCTGTTCACACGTTGCAACCCCATGGCTTTGCTATCTAGTCCATGTGTTAGCACCTGAAAAGAACCTGGCTCAAAGTAAATGGTTAGATAGATAACTTTCGAGTGCCTCAGTCAGACTCTGATACCCAAAACCGGCAGTCTTAGCACTGAAGTAGTCCGTCGTGGAAACGTTCTGTACCGGTTCATGTATAGTCAGATTGCCAGAAAAATTCGGCTCTTGGATAACTCAATCAAAATTCATGGATTAGCATGCCCCGCGTGCCCGAATCAGGTTGGCAGGCGGTGAGAGTTGAGAATTATGAAATTTGAACCCGGTAAAAAA
This sequence comes from Opisthorchis felineus, assembly GCA_004794785.1. Classification (NCBI taxonomy): domain Eukaryota; kingdom Metazoa; phylum Platyhelminthes; class Trematoda; order Opisthorchiida; family Opisthorchiidae; genus Opisthorchis; species Opisthorchis felineus. Next base: position 176,975 of record SJOL01006398.1, on the reverse strand, counting down.
GCACTCCACTGAGTCTAACTCAACCAAGAGCAAAGTGGGTTGATATTTCACAATCGCGAACTACTTCTGTTTTGGTTGCTCGTGGGAACGGGGGCAGTAGTAAGTAATCCGGTATCGGAATGCGCGCCCCACCCATTCGCCTTATCTAACATGCGTGTTCCATAGGCTACGAAGGCTTCAAAGTTAAACCATTCAACCTGGGACAGCAGTGATAGGTATGAGCGCGGTTGTCAGACGCGTTCAAAAACACACTAACTGGCAAGAAGTTTATGGGACTTTATACTTAATACTGTGTCACCTGTCACACAGTTTCAGCAAGTGAACTATACTATCACTGGTATTCCAGATAATTGCCTTCCAGATAGAACAGAATTAGAGAGCTAGCACAAGGATGCCATTTGCATGAAAAACTACAATCACTCTAGTAGTGTTGATCTGTTCTATGTTATCTGTCACTAGAATGGGCTACTTAAGGATATGATGCTAATTTTCACCCATAATTGCTACATCCAAACTCCACTGCACGTTGCCGTGAACAAACAGGATGATGCGGTTCTATTTCTACCTCTTTCATGTGTGAATGATGGATGCGGATGAACACTTCCTTTATGATGTACTTCAACTGAAAGTACATGGCGAAAGATGCCTCAGAATCTAGTTGGACTGACATTGAAATGTCACTCTTTCGAATATTATAGAGAGGGTCATCTTGGAGGAGAGGGAGACCGAGACGTGGAAGCAGTCGTTCAAAACTTGGAAAGAAGTGGCCAAAAGTCAGTGATTAAAATCTCTGAACGTTTTAGTACGATTGAATGGTCAAAAAATTTGGCGCGCCTGCTTCTCGCTTTCTGATGTTTTAAGCGTATTAATTTAGAACCAATATGCATGTAAATTACGGCACAGTTTATTGGCGGCAGCGCCGTCTTTCTAATCGATAATGCAATCACTCTAACTGCCTGAAGTGGAGCTGTGATAAAAAACATGACACATCCTGTTAAACAATCATCTGCGCCCTAATCGTATGGTCTTCAGAACTTTCGAAGTATCTTGAGGACTGAGAATGCTTGTTTGGTGAGAAAATCAACCTCTAGTCCCAGAGTCTGATTTGTGAGATAAAGCCATGCATAGCAGACTCGTCTCCACCAAATATTTTTGGTTGAACTTGTACCAGTCGCGTTCAAACTACAAGCATAAAAAGTGAGGTTGAACAATATTTTATCACTATACACCTCTCGAATAGGTTTGGAAGCTCACATCTGGTGCCAATATCCTGGGATTGAAACCGCAGAACTTGTGCATTCAAGACAGATAGGTAATAAAACGGAAGTGTAGGATGGTTTTTCACTCAGTTAAGTTAAGACTAGTGTGTAGTGCACACCTCGCCATTAGATCCTCGCCATTGAGGAAATGCGTGAGCTGTCAAGCTCCTGAAGCCGCATCCACAGGCTGCAATCACGGCAACAGAAATTCAGCTTTTTGATACGACACCTCATACTTGACTGATACAGACTCCTGGCAAGGCCTCACAAATGGCACCATGCCAAGAAAATCATTTCGAGATCATTCCAACTGAAACACAAGGAAGCATTTGTGCAGCACAAGAGAGATTAGTTTGAACTTGACATACTGATCTCGTTACCACTAACCTGATTTGCAAGCGAGCGTTTATCTGGAGGATTTGAGTCCATTTGTTAGTTTTCGTACAAACGATGGCAGGTGACAGAGTGGCGAACAAAAGAAGATCGATCATCAGTCAAGGTACGCAGCTTTGCCCTAATTGGGCAGGTAAAGAGTCCGTTTTGCTTTACCTCGTTTGGCTAACGGAATGTTAAACAGAAAAAACGAGAACGAAAAGCCATGCTTTTGGTGATGTCTTCCATTTGGTCTATTTTCTGATTTCATTTGTAAACTTGTAGTTTCTGTTGCACTTCACTGTGCATAAAAAACGCGGATCCTGGTAATCAGTTGAGTAGGCCGCTGTGTGACGCTGCTTTTACTTTATGGAAAAATGCAAAATGCGAGGAATCCATTTTGGAGACTGGAGACTGGAGACTGGTCTTCGCGTCTATATTTTGATGTGGCGGTTAACGTTACTCACACGCTCACTTGAACCCTGTTAATTTGGTGTGTTTGTCGCATCATTTCCATTGGTAAGCCCGGTCATTATCGATCTCTTTCCGACGATTATTTTATACATTCTTGACTGAGTTATTTCTAACCACAGTTTGCCAGTTTATTTCTGCTTCAGAAGCAGCAGAAAGCTGGTCGCACGAACGGTGGTATCCACCTCGTCCCGCCTTTTGCCCTCCAGCAAGTCTGGTTATAGAACTGAGCAGTCCAGGTACACTTAGCATGAACGAAAAGACCCACCTGGCTGTGAACCAGAATCTCTGACCCCCCGATATCCTTTCAAACTTCATGAGTAAAGTGGCGTGTTTTTATTCAATGTGCTTTGCATCTCAGCAAGCCCCAATTTAACTTAACCACTATGTATTCCCAAAATTACTCATGAAAATCGGAATATCACAACCCGTTTGCCGTGCAACGCTTTCCGGCAAAGCGGAGCAGACTTTACGAACGATAGTTGATTTGAAAACACGCAGGCGCCTGAATGATCTCTCTCACATTGATTGCCTGAGCATGATCGACAATTAGGTAATTTTACTCCGTCCGCTTGACGTCAACCGTAAAGACCATAGCAACTCGTTTCGGCACGCAAATTAGAAGGACACAGGTGCAAAAGGCGTCACGCAAGCAGGTAGAATAGGAATGTTGCCATTCATGACACTAACGCGTTCAAAAATGGTTGCCTCACTGTAGAATCAATATCAATTGCCCGGTGGAAGATAGTTAACTCTAGTCGCTTGACAGGATATCGATTCAGTGTGCTTCAAATGAATGTTACTTCAGCGTGAACTCATTTGCTTCTTAACACGTCGCTCTTTTACTTCGTTAGTTGTCTAGCTTGCTTCGCATTTGTCCAGTAAGTGAGCTTAAGAAGAAGGAAGAAGCAAGTCCAGTGTATTTTGCATTTGAATGCTAAGATGGTTTAGTGCCGGGACTCCAGAGCTCTCTCATGAAACCCTATTCAATCTCCCCTTTTTGGCCCTCTTCAACAAGCTGTGCAGCATGGCTGTTGTCTGAACGTTTAGTTAGAGCGGTTGGCACTGTGCTGAAAATATTGGTGGCTCGAGTGCATCTACTGGTTTTTTATCAGATGGCTGTTGATCTGTCAGCTTCCAAACGCTTCGTCAGCAAATGAGGAGACATTACCCACCCAAACGCGCACCGATGATATTTTCTCGTTTTGTGGTCCAAGATAATTCCCAGGTGCGTTAACGCTCAGCCCATCAACTCCCAATTTTGAGTGCTTGTTAATAGCTTTATTTTTTATCTCACTGTTACACAGAGAGTTGTGTCCGTGTAAACAGTAGCTTTGAAGCTCAGTTCCACGGTCTCCTACCCTCTTATCGCCTTTCAGGTGCGGAGTACACAGCAACTGTAATCTCTTCAGTAAATACACTCGGGGATAATTTACTCTTCTCTCACAGTCCTTTTGAGATTGAAATTAATGAAACTGCCTGAACCGGGTGTCTTCTTCTGAGGTCGCCATAAGAACTTTGAGGGAAATTCTGTGAGTAGGTCATACATCTCTCGACATTTGAGGTACGAAACATTCGACATAACTACCACGGAGTATTTTTTTGTAATCCTCATGATGGGCATTTTGGCGGGGTAATTTCCAGAAGGACCCAGTATAAGGGAATATTCGTGGAAGCTGGGAGTTGTATAAGTGCAAAAAAGGGGAGTTAAATTGCATATATTGCATGAAATGCAAAGTATGGCTCCTTGTCTTCCTGGGGTCTAATATGCATTCCTGCGATTGAATGCTAGTAAGGTAGTCTGGTCACTCCCCTACAGGACAGCCTAATTTAGAATCCCATTGTGAGAATTATTGTTACGTTAGCTACTCTCTAGCTGATCAGCTTGCAAAGACGGATGAAGATTTGTCAATTTACAGATGCCTTGATTTGTCAGCCTGGTGTTCCAGGTATGAAAGTGTTGATACATCGAACTACTCACGAGTAGGCAAATATTTCTTGGTCCCCGTGGCTGCAGTCAAAAAGACAGCATTTGCATTTAGGCTGAATTACGTATTCTGTGCTTCAATTTTTCAGACTTTTTGATCAAACGGCGTGTAAGAGCTTCGTCCCACCCACACGTTTTTTTAGTTCAAAACAATGAGTAAGCAGAAGAAATGAAATGAAAGTGTTTGATTGGTCGTGCATACTCAAACTGACCGGCCTTAACGTATCACTAGTTGTTGGGATGCGTGTTCCTATTGCCCTGCTGAGTGACCTGTCACTTGATTGGCAGACGTCCGAATTGTTTTCAGACCTGACCTCCTGGTCTACCCGGCCCTGATTTCGTTCTTTTTCCACCAGAGCGAGTCCTGTTCCTTGATCCATGGGCCTGATGGCCGGCTGTGACTCATTGTCTTCAGTGACTTTAGTGGTCATTCGGGCGTACTGGTGCGTAGACTGTTTGCTGACTGAATTCATTGGGAAGTACCGTGCTTGTAGAAATTCCTTTTCTTTTTTTGCAGTTTCACGTGCCATAATCTTCATATTTCTTTGGGTGTACTTGTGCCTTTCTTGATCTTTACGTGTGTAACTAAAAGAGAGTGAATCGCGTCTTTCGATGGTATTAAGTTCCCTTACTCGTGTGGAACGTCCTTGCAGTTGATTGCGTGCACGAGGTTGTTAATCTCACCTTTGGCCTTGTCTTCCGTTCATGACATCGATTTCCTCAAAGTAACATTTGTGTTGTTGGCTACCATGAGAGCTCTTGGTTGTAGTTCTTCATATGCGGAAGATAAATTCGTTTAATTATTAGACATTGTTGTTTCTTTTGTTATCAAGATGCCTTTTTTCCAAACGCTTTCGGAAAATGCTTGCAAACTAATCCCCAGTGGCGATCAGTGCAACCTGGTCTAGCTATATCCCTTCAATTGCAAACCACTGCGGACGTAGAAGATCAATCACTTTGGTCGCTGGGAGGATATCGCCTGTCCACAAATCTGTCCTCACTTCTTCATGGACGTTTACAGAAGAACCCACTCCCACTCCCGTTACGTAGAAATGCGTTAAAATATTAGAAGCTCGGGAATGCTTCCTGGTCGTTGCTCAGGAGACTGTTAGTCTGTTCACCGAACTTAGTAATTAACTTGCAAACGTTTCGTCGCCAAACGAGGAGACATTACTACCCACCCAAATGCATTACAAAGTGAGCAGCACTTGAGTTGGCGTATTCTACTGAAAGGCACAGAAATACTTATGTACCTACTCAGGTAAGACAAAGTTGTACACGCAGCTGTCCCCGAGGTACAACATGAAAAAATGGCATCAAGTAGGAATGGAAACAACAGTGCAAAAGCAGCGACCTGAAGAGCGTGCATCTTAAGACTGCAATGAAACTAGTCAACCTCTACAACTCCAGTATCCAATAAAAGTTGGGTGGGCAACTTAGCCGATCAATCACGAACCCACAAACAGTATTTCCTAATAAGAGAACTTGACTACCACGTCAGAGATTCACTCAACAACGGCTGTATGGCCGGCTTAGAACATGGTTTGAGAACGAATGAACTGTCTGAGGAGTTTCAGCGATAAATTCTGCGAGCCGCTTTACTACTGAATAAAAGAACCAGAAACACGCAAAAAAGCATAGGAACGAGAAATAGATGTACTCAGATATCTTCCAAGAGGCAAGTTCATCATAATACTTCCAACAGATAAAAGACGAATCACGTTTATTTTGTATAAAAGTTGCGTCCCTGTTCCTGAAAAGGGCATACAAAGCACCAGGGCGGGCTTGGCACCCAAATTGAAGGCTACCGACACCGGGCGTCCGAAATGGCATTCCACAATCCTAGTCACACGGCCACCAAAACAGATCTTCGGGGATGTCAAAAAGCTACTGAATGACACGTAATCAATAACGGTCCGGCTCCGCAAGTGATCGGTAAATAGCTATTGAAAATAGAAGCCGATGATATCAACAGGGTGTAATTCAAATTCAGACTCCTGTTTCACTATCAGGAACTCCAGCTTTCCAAAGAATCTAGGGGAGAGTGCCGGATCAGAACACGTAATACAAAGTGGTGGAGAAGATTCAAAGGAACTGCTCAACATCAAAACAGAAGACGGTGTCTCCAGTTGAGGTCATTTGCAACCCTCAGCTACAACAATTTCAAGGAGTTAATTAGTCGAGTTAATTCAGAAGGCTTCCAAAAAAGGAATGAAAATTCGGGCTTCTGGGCATAAGCACTTCGTATTTGGAGGACAAACCGACGAACAAATGAAAAGAAATCCAGTAGGATAAATAACTTGGTAACCGGAATTGGCGGTGCAGAGAATGTGTTGCGCTACCAGTCGTTAATTCCAAGCTTTGGACGCACTATATGGATGGTAATTTTGTCTTTATACAACGAGTTGCTGTGCAGAACGCACATGACCTGTTCAATACAACGTTTGAAGATACCAAATCTGCAAATGAAATTATAAAATTACTGAGTTCTGATTTTGGACGTTTGGTGAGCAGGACTACGGACACTTATTTATCAAATGGTTACTTACAGCATCTCCCATCCTCTAGACTAGAAAGACTGAATTTGGTTTCTATTTAACGGAGCGTTGAGTTACCGCACCACAACAGAACTCAGAAAGAAAGAATCACTTGTACCGAGCATCTCAAAAGACCGATTACCCGGGAATTTTGGTGGAAACTAGAACAAAAGACATCCCTTCAGCAACAAGGAAATTAAGACTCAACAACAATCAGTTAGAAAAAGTTTGGAACCGATTGAAAATTCATCGTTTCAGAAAGGATTGGTAAACAGTCGGTAGTTTTTAACTAGACAACGTTTCGCTTTTGACACAAAAGCCTCATCAGACCAAGTGAGCAGGTCACCAATTTGGTCAGGTTTTAAGACAGACGGAGAACCATTCACTAAGACGTTTTCAGATTAGGGCACTAGGTCCGTGTTGAATGCCACTTCACGGTTCTTGTCGGTTAGTGTGGTTGCCTAAGTCTTGCGTTGATGGGTTGAGGGAGTTTCAAACTGAGGCGAGGACTACGGTCACAGAGACTGATGGCTGAGGCGGTAGAAATCGCCAAGCATCCCAGTGTTAACAGAATAGAAGGCGTGGAATTGGCAAGCCTGTGGAGAACGGTTTTGGATCAGTCGAGCTGACACGTGTAGGTGTGCGGTTATCAGGAGGACGAGTAATCATCTGAATTGCGCTTAACATCACCAGCCCTACCTCCCCCCAATTAAATTGTCGTGACACTCACAAACCCACAAAGACCAACGAAATTCACCAGTGGCACCCACAGTGAACCATCAAATGAAGCACCTCGAAGTGGAAGATTAAAGAACCAAACCCGATCGCAACTAATTTGAAACTCCCCCAATCCATCAACGCAAGATTTAAGCAACCACAAGAACCGACAAGAACCGTTAAGTGGTGTTCAACAAGGACCTAGTGCCCTAATCTGAAAACGCCTTACTGACTGGTTCTCCGCCTGTCTTAAAACCTGGCCAAATTGGTGACCTGCTCACTTGATCTGACGAGGCTTTTGTGTCAAAAGCAAAGCGTTGCACAGTTACTAACTACCGATTGTTTACCAAGCCGTTCTGAAATGAAAGCGGTTACATCTTCCGTACACCAAAAATTACATAAATTCTCGACCAAGTACTTACTGAAGTAACCCCACCTGGGAAATTTCAGCTTCACAGACCCTTGACCACACGGGTACATATTTTTTTGAAAAAAAAACCCACCTCATCCACTTACACTTGATGTCTACCTAACACCAAGATATTCCATCACAGTTGACTCCTGCGCCCTAAGCTAGTTAATCATAATGAAAATATAACAAATAAACTCATCCGTCTGGTAGCCGGCACATGGAGCAGACTCAATCCTCTTCGTTCTAGAGTCTTACAATTTACACTACTCATGAGTAAGCAAATATTTAAAGCGTTTGTGATTCGCGATAGGACCTTCACTATGGGCAATGAAGAGTGCACCGGCCCACTAGTCGAGACCTACTGTGATATGGCACTAATTAAGCAGCCTTCTTTGGTGTTTGAGCCCCAGAAAAATCCCCGACCAATCGGAATTTCCAGTTATACACATTGCTGATCAGCAGCTCGTGGCCAAATTGTCAAATGCTCAACCGGTGGCGGGGAGGTTGCGAGTTCGAAAATCCCTGGGGATGCGCACAGCCGATGATTCGCAGTAAAGATGAATCAGCTGCATAGTGCTTCTCTGGTTTGCAGCATAGATTGGCTTCACTTGTAGGTGGCTTCGCTTTGTGGTGGTTGCAAATAAGAAGGGTACGTTCATCCCTGGTGGACTTCCGTGTGTGATGCGACGAAGCGAGCGAGGTGACGGCCGAAGTTGAAACATATAAATACATAATCAGATTCAGTCAGCAAGTGAAGTCTGATGCGAAGGAACAGCTCCAATCGTGATGAGAGCGGCTTGTTTTCTGTAGACAGTATACATCAGTGAACTAATGATGCCACCTCGACGGATGACGAAACATTTGCAATCCAACTATCAATCTCGAAGAACAGACCAGCAACCAAGGAGCATACCCAGGCTACGCATATTGTGCGACGTCACCAATAACCGATACTCTCATATGAACAGTGTGCACAATAGGTAATATAGGTTTATACATTTCACACACAAATTGTAGAATAGGTCAGGTTACTTTCCATTGATATGACACTACCTATATGTCGGACGAAAACTCATGGACAGCCCACTACCGGTTTCATTGTCATGGGGGCTGTTAGTGTGGCCACCCAGTTTCTATCAACGCTATCGATTTTATATTTGCGGTTTAACTTGGGGGAATGAAAGACCCAAATGAATGTTGGTTGAATCTCCAGGTTTGGTACAGTTCGAGACCTAACCGCACATTCGTAATGTTGATTGTTGTTACCTGCTGTTAATTTAGTTTACTCAGAGGTAAAGGGGCAATGTTGAATACCATTTGCAAGCTGATTTGAATTTCTCCAAGTCCCTTGAAGCGCATCATGTGAATACTTAGCGGCAAAAAGAAAGTACTGTAACGCTCATTGTGCAGCCATATAAAAGTGGTTGTATGTGAACAGTGTCTCAAGAAGCTCAGATGCCCTAAGTTCATGGAAGAACAGGTTCATACAAAAACATCCGAAAGTAGTTCCCAAGTATTTCCCTGAAGTTGGAATCGCAAGCGCCTGAAGCAGCATGGGGCGGTATTTCTCGTCCTTCCTAAACAATCCATCGTTTTATGCTGGGAATTCGACCGAATATGAACCCGGTTATATGGTTATTTGAAGAAGTATGATTGTTCAGGACGCCTAAAACTCAAGGAATGTCATACGCTGACTATCAGTGAAATACTCACTAAAACACTTTTCAGAACTACTTCCTCGCGACTAAGAATCTCCTCGATGGTGAGCACTGTACCCGAGCTATCGGAAGAAGTTAACATTGTAATAGGGCTTTTAAAAACAAGGCACACTTGGTTATATTAGGAAGGGCTAAGTGTATTTAGAAAAAACCTTTCCAGCTTTTTTTAGTCTCTTATTTTATGTTATTAGTCCCATCCAATGAATGAAAATTGTTTATCGTGAGAGCAAATGTTGGATAACACCGACTTCCCGTACGATTAGCTCAGTCGGTGACAAGTGCACTGAATATACACAAATATTTCATTGAAAAGAGGAGATAATAGCAATGTTAGGATTGAGCATTCGATTTGAATAGCTGCCTCAGAACAACACCACCTTAACGGTCGTACTACAAGTGATAAGCTAACCTTCTGCTGTTCTAGAACATAATATCCTTAATCAAAAGAGATTTGAGTGTTTGTTACCAAAACGTATTAAGAGACAGAGACGTCACTCACATGCTAATGTGCCTCAGTGGTTTAAAAGGTGTTTGTATACTTCCAAATGCGACATTTTGTGTTGCAAGTTGGCAAACGATCAAGGCAAAAATGTGCTTCGTGTTTCAGTCAAAGCGTAGCTCTCAGACTGAAATGTGGCATTAGTAAATCGAGTCGATCATTTGTCTGACTAGCGAAAGGACATTCCCTGGAATACATTTTGACAGTGGAAAAACAGGAAATGGCATCGGAAATGGGAACAGATATCTCAAGAGTGAAGTGATCTGTGCGCGGTCTGATAGTAGAAACGTGACATATTATGTCATAGAGGAACTTGACGAATGCAGAGGTACGTGCAGTGAAACCAATGTCGTTTTATTCATAGAATAAAGTGAAAAATTGAAAATCGGTGGTTACCTGTACTAGAAACAAAAGCATCAAATTTAGGTAGTGGTTCTTGACACTGGGAACTTCCATAGGATAGAAAATGAGCTGATTAATTCTATAATATAGTACAATATGGCACAAAACACCACAGCCTAGTATAGTATAGACTGGTACAGTATAGTTTATGACATCTATGGTGTAATACAAAATCAATGAGAATGGACTAGCACAATAAATAACTTTACTGTTTGTTTCTCGCACGTTGAGCAGAGGTTCCAGCCAACTAAATGCAACTGTATGCTTAAGAGACCGGCAGTATTGAAAATAGTGAAAATATAGACCATAACCGTACATGCATATGCAGTAAGATGTATATTCATAAAGGCGTTTGTTCGTCTATCACTGTGTTATTCAATGTTTATCACAATACTCACCCATCTCTCAAGGTGTAGTGAAAATTTGGAAGACTCTTCGATGTGTTTGCGACAGACATGGTTTTGTATGGACTCCTGTGATGGGCAAAAAGAAAGTCAGCTCTGATTCGAAACACTGATGAGCGAAATTTTCCTCTCCAGCTTTTAATCTTGCACACGTTCCAGCCTCTGATAGCTCGGTTATCAATGTTTGTCCACAAAAAGACAAAAAAAATTTCAGAAAGTTTGTCTCGGTGCGGGTCTGTCTATGTGTTACGCGAAACCATTATACACACACCAGGGTTTCTTGCGGTTGCCCAGTCATTTCTAAACTTAACTGTTAAACTTTTATAGGCAAATGAATGAAGAATAGGGCGTTTATGTTCATCTGACTGAACATTACCAGTTTAGCACTTCTGGATAAGGCAAGCATATTTCGTCTACAAATATGGCTCGAAAATATTAACCATCGGTACGTTAGTATTCAAACTGGGGTTAGTCTCTGGGTGATGCACATTCCCTATCAAGTGAAGCAAAATAACTGAGAAGTATTCAGAAACCTAGCAAGGCTTCTAGTTGGAGACTGAATAGTTCAAAACCTAACCGGATGAAAAAAAGAAGTAAAGAGGCGAAATACGCTCGTTTGCGGACCAATTTGGTCGCAGCTGAATCTGTCCTTTATTTTCCAACTGAACGAGCTGGACAAAGATCGCCTCGTATTTAAATTAACTGGATATACGAGATATCGATTTTCCTGACGGAAAACGCTGTTCATATGTGGGAGATTCGGCTGAATATCCTGTTAAATACACATTAGTGTGCAAACCAGCGTATTTCCCGAATAGCATGCAATATGATGTTCAACTGGAACATAAGGTCGACGGAAACTCGGGGGCTGCACCTATATGATGAGCTCCAAGAGGGGCGAAACCGAGGAGTTCTGAGCAAAAGTATGTTCTGCCAACGGAAAAAGAGGCTTTTGGTAAAAAATTTTGGAGCGGTCAGTAGATATAAAGGAGATCTTGTACCGGCATCAATATGGTTTTAGTTATTTACGTCAAAATGACAAAAATCCCTAAAAATAATATGTAAATCCTTACGTGTTCGGTCACCAATCCGTCGTCTCAGATTTTTGCCAAAAAAGAGAACAGAAAAAAGCAACGGTTTGATAAGATGGTGCGGGTGAACCGCTCAATAGCTGCCGTACTCTTCACAACCAGTTGGTGGCACTATCTTCATTGAGAGGCCCCTTCTACTTCTGACTGCAATGCCCTTAATGCAAAATCAGAGTGCACCAGTTCTGTGTCGCAAAACTGATACATGTGTGGAGCCGCAGGAATCACTAGGAAAATCGACCGGTCAGGTGAAGGGAACACCCGTTGCATCGAACACATCCAATCGTGAACCAGTTTCACACACAGTTCAGCTGGGATTCAGGTGAGTCTTCCATGAAAACCAAATTGGCATACAGATGAGTGTGTTTGTCGAAATGTGAGCAGTTTGGGTTTAAGTAGAAAGTAAGGTTGACGGGAACTCAAGGATCGCGCCCATTTGATGAACCCCAGGAAGGGCGAAACCGATCATGGGCTGTCAAAGTTTTCATCAGCATTATTATTAGTGTGTTACGTCTACACAGTTTCACACCTGTCTTGACTAACGGATTGACGAATAAACCGAACCAAGGCGTGCACAGTGCGGACTGTTTTTTTTAAAAAAAAAAATAAAGCGGACACGAGCTGGGAAAATAATGTAGGTCGCTGCTCACGCATGATCCTTTCTAACGAAAAATGCCGCAGTCATCACCAAGTCAAGTCATATAATTTAAACTGGTTATCATTTTGATGACGGAAGTAACTCCCATTTAGATGATCCACACATGCAGAAGGTTGTCCGAAGAGATACGCTGAATGACAATTTCCTGTGTAGATCATAAAGACTGCTGAGGAGTTTGTGAAACATACTGAAAACTTGAAAACAGGAGGGGACAGGCATTGGTACAAAGTCACATGCAACTCTCACGCAACATATAACCGTAGACTCAAAACAGTTGTCAGTAACAAGGTCTCAGGCTCCGAATCAGGCTCGTGATATGACGAATAACTGTAGTAGTGAGCAAAAGAGTTTGAACATTGAACAAGTACTGAAATTTGAAGTTGTTTCGAATAAAAGCGGTGAACATGATGTTGGATACCCAAAATTATTTCGACCATAAATTTGAAGGGGTGCTATCCATTAATTTCTAACTTTATCTGAAATTGCACGGAATTAGCGAAATACACTCATTTGCAAACAAATTTGGTTTTTCGAGAGACTCACCCTGAACCCAGCTGAATCTCTCGTTTGTGATGTTTCCAGGCAACTGAATGTGCTGCACCAGGCCGCCTCATGTTTCAGTTGCTACGATATCCGAGATATCGCGATACATGTATATTCGTAGTGCAATTTGGTTTCAAGTAGAACATAAGGTTGATGGAAATTCGGGGACTGCGCCTACCTGATGAGCCCCAAGAAGGGCGCAACCGGTCGTGGGCTGTCGAAGAGTTTTCAGCAACCTTATGAGTAGTACATTACGAATATACATGTATCGCGATATCTCGAATATCGTAGCAACTGAAACATGAGGCGGCCTGGTGCAGCACATTCAGTTGCCTGGAAACATCACAAACGAGAGATTCAGCTGGGTTCCAGGTGAGTCTCTCGAAAAACCAAATTTGTTTGCAAATGAGTGTATTTCGATAACTTTAATTTCAGTCTACAGATTCACATAAGCTTCATGGGTTTGTAAACTTCTGTCCAAGTATGCTTGTGTTGTATGTGGTAATCGTGGAGGTAAAAGAGAGAAGATTCCTTTTCTGAAACAATTATAGAAAATAGAAAGCGGTGTCTGGTTTAATTAGACTTCTCAATACCGAGGACGAGATTTTGATCTTTGTAGGCCTATCTACAGGTATAATCTTAAACCGTCTCAAATGTTCTGATCTATAAGTAGCGGACAAAAAAATCAACGGCCTTTGCTCAACCACTGGCTTCTTGCTTGCCGCTTTCCAATGCTGGAGAAATTTTCCAGTGGTGTTGAACATAAGTGGTCACTGGGCTTTTGGAAACATATCAATACAATTTAAAAGCTCAACTTTGTTTATTTACCACGTGAAACGTGGAGGATTTTAGTCCGAAAGTTGCGAGTCCCAGCCGATATGATACTGATCTGTTGTGAACGGCTTAGCACTACCATTTTATATGAAAATAGCACCAAACAGGCAGAGTATGGTTCGGTCTGTAGCGAAAAGTATGGCCATTTTAACTTGTCCACTTTTATGCGAATATAATCACAGTGGCCAGTTACCTGTCTGAACTCTAGTCATGGATAGATGTTGCTTCATCTCTTGACCTCTGTTGAATCTTGTGAAGGTCCGGAGGTTCACATAAGATAAGGATAACGCTTGTAAAAGAACTGCTTAAGTCACTAAAATTTTCTTACACTCTATGTTGCCTTTTTGCAGCCAAAATGTGTTTGAAGGGCTTGAATTGTCACGGCAACTCCGATAGACTCATGAAAGCTGTGTATTCGGAAAAATTGATGGAAATCCAAGATGCTTTAGCCTAGACTGCAGAAATCGCGGCATCTAAAATTTGAAGCCAGTCGAGAATGGGCGGCCTCATCCATTTGGTGTCAAATGAGACAGAAAAATCGGTATTCTTTATCCGCTATTGTTGGCGACTTTCAGACAGACTGTCAAGCGAGTTAATCCATCAGCCTGACGATTCCGCAATTACACTGCACCTGAACCCCTGAGCGAGGGCAAATCATTGCTCCGCAATCTCAAACAGCACTCACTCCCATCCCCACTCTGAGCTTCCACGTGGTCACGTTTAGCAGGTGGACCAGTAAGTAAGCTGGTGACCCACAGGGCCGCATGTTACTCAAGTTCATATGGTTGAGGTTGGATTGAGTAGACTGAGTTCTTTCTGAATAACTCACTCATCTTTCAGCTTCGTGACACGTCGCTTCTCAAGGTAACTCAAAACCATTTGGATAACTGTCATCAAGGCCGCTGTGTCAGGTCTCTCCACAGTCTAAAATGAAATATGCCTGAAGGCTGTCCTGCTAGTGAAAGTTCGGTCGTCTTCGATTTCCAGCTGACCGTAGACAAATTATATATATATATATATATATATATATATATATACTGACTAGACGTTTTTCGGTATGCACCTGTATTGGAAAAATGATATCTCTCCACGAATTCACCAGGCTATTGTAAAGACTGCAGTGCCTTCTGGTTTCGGGACAGATGAGACTGTTCCATTTTCAGACTTCGCCTTACTTTGTGGTAAACTGCATCACATAAAGAAAACCCACTACGAAATATCCAGAACGAGGTTTACCAACCCAATTTCGGTTGAATTACATATATTCCTTGGACGAAACAACACAAATGAGTGATTTATCTCGTACAATTTGGTATGACCCTTCACATTCCCCAATAAAGAAACCCTTCAGTGTATAGTGTTTTTCTTTCTGTACTTGTTAGCCAATTTTTGGTGATTTACTATGGCTTTTCGATTCTGTATTATGGGGCAAATCGATGAGAATCAGGAAAAGCACGAACATCTGCAAATGAGCTTTCCATCGACAGAATAAACCGCAGTACTTACGCAACAAACACTCACATCCGGAAGCAATATTTCAAGACGAATTCATTAAATGAAAGACAGAATAACTGGATTAATATAAGATGACAACAGCAAGACAAATGTCGGCGACAATTGTGCATGTCAGCCACGGTTTTGTAAATGACAAATGTTCCCGTTAGGTGGAAGCTAAAAGGTAAATGAAGACGCTCCCGCCAGACTTTAGCTGGCAAGAGTGAATTTGAATCTCTACTAATCGTGTGAACAAATTTAGGAATTTTCAAAGAGGATTTCGTCTTGTAGGTGGAGGCTATTTATGCTGGGAAGCCGAGAAATACCGTACAGCTCTCTCATCCTTATTGGGAATCATGAGCAGTGCGGATCTCATGAAACGTCAGAAAGGTTCGAATCCGCGACTTCTCAGATAGTAGGTTGAACAGCGGCATAGCACTTCCCGGCCTTTCACCACAGATTGGCTTCACTTACAGGAAGAAATCTCAACTGAAAATTCCCAAAACCCCTCAAACTACTAACAAGGTGCAAAAATCTCAGTGGAAGAACAAATTCACACGATGAGCGGAACTTCCATCTGAGTAGTCGTCACACAAGGAGCCCGTCAATACGTGACCACGTGATTTGACTGAAGGACGAGTGGCGTTATGTCGTGTCCAGATGAGAGCTATCACATTGCTCGCCGCCGAACGGTTAACTGGTCAAGCTTCTAACTGGGAGGCTGCGGGTTCGAAACCCGTTGGAATTTCATGAGATACACAATACTGATGATTCCTAAGAAGGATGAAACAGCTGGACGGTATTTCTCGGCTTTCTAGTATGGACTGGCTTCACTTACAGGACAAAATCTGTTGAAATCACAAATCTGCACTAGGCAACCGAGCATACAATGGATATCGGACATTTCAGATGAAGAAACTATTCGGTAAACGATATATTTCATGCTCCCTAGCTTGTTTCTGATTGTCTCGTTGACCGTCCTATAGGTGATGGCCTGAGTTGTCAAGCCGATGATCAATGTGTGTCACGTGTCCTGGTTGCCTAATATTTGGAAAATGTTCTTTACAGAATGACATGTGAGTGCTGAGTAAAAACAATGTTGACTGTTTCAGCGACGCATACACAGGTTGCTAAGCCGGTGACCTCGAGAAAGCTGCGCCACATCCAGTCGACCAAATAACAGTTTATCAGTTCATTTGACCTGGATTTGGTTGAAAACGCATCATCCCTGGCAAACGAATACCGGACGAAAGTTATGGAGCCAGCCTTCAATAATGTGCCGATATAAAGCTCTCCAGCCAAAAACAAAAAAGACCCCTCCATGCTTGTACCATTATTCGATGACAGTTCTGCCTGCAATTTAAGGGTTTATTCACTATACTCATCCCCTCCATCACACCAACTGCTTGGGACAGATTATGGTTTATTCGATTTCACCAGTCGAACGGACGAGAATCTTCTAGCAAAACATCTTCCGGAAAAAGATAACCTTGTCTTTCAGGAAGACAGAGCGAGAAAATTATTACAACTCGTCTGTGTAACAGGATAATCAACAGAATCTTCCGTTTCCTATCCTTCAAATGACAAAGATCGACTCATGTTTCACCCGAGATACAGAGGTATATTTTGCTAACATATTATGTTACTCGTAAGTTTGCTTTGATCCATCCGACGCGGTATCGATTCTATGTTAATTGTTTGACTGAGCCAGGAAAAACAATGAAACAAAAAACTCAAGGTGAACGCTCCGTTCGTAAATTGTTCTGTTTCTTCTGTACCAATACCATCCCAAGGTAAATGGCACTTTCGGTGACAGCCAAATGTGTACTTTATACGGGGTTGTGTCTGGGTGAAAACCGTCGCCTAATTACAGAAGTGTGTGATTGTTTCTCAGTCTACTATCACGTGTGACAGTGCGTTCTCATCATGTAAACTTATGCCTACTTGTCCAGTCAGAGACGATTCCACTTTCGTACCCAGCCATGTCATACATCTCATTCGCGTACTGTTGTTTTCCAGCCATGGGCCTAATCAGAATGCTGGCCACCGCTATGTTCTTCGACACTGCACTCTGAGCCTGATTACCTGACGTTGCTCAATCGTCCAGATGGCCTCTTGTTGTTGCATTCGTTATAATGTAATGTAATGTACGTAAAAAAGGCCAGATATTATCGCTTCTGATTTAGTGTCCTCCCTTTCATAAATCTTCATACACGTAGTGCCGTCCCACTCCTGTTTGATAGTTCACTACTTCTATGAAATAACGTATTACGACACCTCTGAGCTCTATTTCGGGCAGTGTGTCTGTCCTATCAAACCTAATCGGCGTGAAACAAATAGACGCTTGCTGCGGGTATTTTTCATTATTCTCACACCGCCGACGAGAAGTCACTTAGGGACACTAGTTAAGGAAACTGTTACGAAAACCATAATTGTGGTCAGGCTGCGTCCTATGCATCAGCCATCACCTGCCAACAAATAGTAAATCTTGGTAGTGTAGACGTATAAAACCAAAGCTGATATGATTATCGTTCATTTAGTCGATGCAATCTTCATGACCAGGAAATGGGCGTGCTTGTAGTTTTATGAGACAGGAAGTGATATAGATGAGCTAGGGGATTTTCTATCCACACACAACCGTCTTCTAAATCCACAACAGAGTTTTGTTCAGGAAATAGACGAGGTAAAACGCAGATCAATTAAATTTTGGTGCACCCGGACTGGAGTGATATGGGCTCTGTATTATGCACGTGCCAAAATTTATGACTGTCCCAACAGCCAGGAATCCTAGGTACTGTGCCAGCGGAGCGATGAACTGCAAAATAAACCTAAGCATGTGAATGATGCCACGATTACAGGGGTTGGGTTACAGCTGTCATGAATAAGTGAAACCGTCCGAAAAAAACAGACAGCACTCATCAACAGACGATTATGCCAGTAATGAGTGAGAGTGAGATAAACTTGGTTGGTACTTTAGGCAACTGGGATCGGTTGTACACTGAAAGTGCAAACTGACCACGCATTTACAGGTTGCCTAAAATTCAAAAAGAAGGTTTCGCCTTAAGATCTCTCTCTGGTCGACGGCATAGGTTTACCGCCACATGAGGAAGCCAGATTCTCAACAGACAGTTTATTCAAATACACTAGAAATTATTACAACTGACATAAAGCGACTAATCTTCCATTGGCTTTAGACAACGTTCGTGTTAGTTTTACTATTAACTCGAAGTACAAAAATGTCCATAAGATGAGTACTTTGGAAACGGTAAAGCATTTGATAGACGTAAAATGTAAAGTTTGAAGGCAGCTCACCACAAGTGAGAAAATTAGGGACATGAAAATGTTCCTCAATTTTTATCACTCTGTTTCTGAACCAGTCAGTTACTCTTGAAAACAAGGCTTGACAGTGGGATTTCCAATGTCCCCGGTTTCAACTGATATTTATAGAGAGGAATTTTAACCGAAACCCTTAGCCAGGTAAGGATGTCCACCGAGAATAATCTGGCGTCAAGTAGAAGGTACATTCGTTCCAATCAAATGAGATATTGTCACTTACTTCTCCCAGTATGATGTTAGGTCCCCCACACTAAGTTCTGAATGAAGCTAGGGTTCAGTTCAGATAAATTACCCTTTCTGAACTGTATGACAAGTTTGGTGAAGAATTAAAAGCCAACGTTTACTAGAAAAGTACACGAGTGCCGTTGCGGGCTCATATCAGGATAGTGTGTACTAGTATTGATTCAACAGTGCTTATTTGAGCATGAGCACCATGCACAGAACAGGATCACGAAACAGCGCTACATTTGGGGTTACAAAAGAAACTCGAAAAAGCGGATACCCAGGGTAACTAATTAAACAACAAGTAAGTCAAGTGTCGTGGGATCCGAGTCAGTTTTACACGTCCTACAGGACAGACTGCTAACGGTTCTAAAGCAGCAAAATGGCACCATATAATCAAATTGAAGAAGTGGCGTAAGTAGCGTGACGCATGATGCCAGATGTGCTCGTCATAATCGGGTTGCAAGGGAACTCGCAAAGCGTCTCCGTCGCCTGGGATACACCATCATTGAGGATTTGAGAGCACCTACTTCGAATTCCTTAATCAAGCCTGACCTAATCGCTGTTCGGGAGCGCCGAGCAACTGTGATAGACGTCAGCATAGTCTCGGATGGGCGCGGCGTGACTGGGTGGAATGAGGAGAAGCAGAAGTATGGTGCTGATGAATATTCCCTCGCCATAATCTCAGCCCTACGTGCAATTGGTTGTGATGTCGACTTTTTGGTCCACCAACCGATGATAATCTTTTATCGAGGGATCTGCTTTCCTCAATCCGCCAAGGCTGTTATTGGACTGGGACTTCCTAAGTTCACAGTCAATGACTTGTGTTTGCTTGCCATTGTGGGCTCCCTGCGTACTTACGACACTTTTATGCGTGGTACATGGCGTTGAGTGCACATTCTTGCCATTGAATCTCACACCAGGCCCAGTATGACGGACACTTTGTGCCTGATGTGCGAGCCTTGACTGGGCTAGCGCTTACCGCGCCTTGAAGAGCATTCAGCATTGTTTGTCCTTTTTTTCGGCTGTTGATCTTTACACGCGTGTTTCCACACTACAAATTCTTACATACGTTGGGATTCACCTTATCTGACTGGAACTGTTGGTGGCATGATTTCGAAAGAGACGTTTCTCACTTTTATCTCATATTCTCCTGTAACCCTTTCACATTCATCGCTTGCATTTACTTTTTATGTCTGTGAACATGCTCTTCAAAAATAAACGATAATAGTTTGTGAGTGTACCTCACCGCATGAGCCAAAGATGGCTCAGTGGTTAAGGTGAGACCTTACTGACCGCAAGGTCCATGGTTCGAACACAACCTCGGTATCTCAACTGCTACTGTCTAGACTTGGGCAAACTGGAAATATCTTAGTCCTCGTGGTTCTTTTGGGCGGCATGGCAGTTAGGAACCGGAAGGGTGTCACAGCTGAACGACTAGTTATTAGTTATTTTCCTGTGAAGTTGGAGGTTACAAAAGAATTACGAGTTTCTGAAAGCGACGCTCACCTACAGTGACAGCATACAAAAGTGCAGGGCAGTGAAATGGGCAGCAGCGACTAAACAGACATTCGCAAGTGTATTGGTAAGTTAACAGTTTAAACTGGGCAGGAAATTTGCACGGAGTAGTTTGTCACTGGATCCAAGTATCAGACGACCGACTGCTTGATCCTGAAGGTATGGCATTCTAGCGGTCTAATGTCGTGAGTTCTCTCAGGGGCAGGTTCGATCCCGGGTTGTGGTAGTTTCCCACTGGATTGCTCACTGACCAGCAAAAACAAGGAATTGACAGAGTAACTTAAAAAGGTAACGGGCTGTCGGTTTATGATATTCGAACACACTATAAGAAATAAAAAACTTACAGCTACCACGAATGAGCAAATTCAGAGCGTGGAATGGAACATCGAGATACAAACGCTGGAAAACGTTCACATCGATGGCTTAACACACCTACCTGATCTTAATAACCAATCATAGCGTATCAAAATCGGGCGAAACCTGATTTATATGTCATAAAACCTGGTAAATGCACAGTGGTGTATCTAGGTGAAACAACCCGAGCAGTGTGCACCAGGAATGAAGAGTACAAGCAAGGATTAAACAAATTAGCAACAGTACAAATGAATATCAGGCGCTAGTTCAAGATTCGGGAATGGCAGGACATGCAGTAGACACTAATCACGGAACAGATTTGGGAAACTCGGACGTTTCAAGGAGAAGACTAAGCTTCACCTATCCGTAACCGGTGAGTGACATGGTGGAAATCGTCAAGCATTTCAGCGTGGACAGAATTGAAGGCGCAAAATTGGGCAGTGGTTCCATATATCCAACGGCTGACAAACGGTGCTACACGGTTATTATTGAAGAGGAGCCATCAATAGAGGTGTTTTCGATCTGAAGTACAAAATACAAGTCCGTTAAAATCCATGCCATCTCCATTCCCTAAGCAAACATCCATAGCGCTTGTTAAACAAAACTTTCAAAGCACAATCAAGGATGATGATGCATTGAGCTGGAAAAAGAAGGTTATAAACCTACCTCGATGCTACATTCTCACCTAACCCATTGGTTCTAGAAAATGGTCATTCACACTTACTAACGGAACTTTTAACTAACACTCAAACAGTTGACTTAGTTTTCTGGTTGAAAAATTTCTCTGACAGGTTCTCCGTTTGTCCTAAAACTCGACCAAACTCTTAAGCTAGTCAGCTGTCCGGGAAAAATTTATCTATCAAAAGCGAGAGGTTACTCATCAGTAAATCCTCTCATCCTTTACCGAATTTCTCTGAAGAAAACGGCATATAAGTCATTCATACTAGAAAATCAAACAATTTACGTCCCAGTTACAGTATATCGATCTTATTGATTACACTGCTTTTGTGTTAGTCACGTGGTCCGGAATACGTGATTTTCTGTTATGACGTATCGATCACGTTGCGTTTAGCTACACGAGTAAACCACGCGCCTGTCATTGCCACACAAAGTTGGTGCACAAGAAACACCTGTTAAGTTGTACACAAGAATTTTACAATGAAAGTTACAGTGTGATTCTGAAAGAAAACCTGGAGATCTTGAAAACGTGTAGTTTTCTTTCAGAATCGGAACAAAACGAACAGCACCATTCGTGATGGCTTCTGAGAAAAGGGTAGACATGAATGTGTCCAGTTAATGATGCTGTCCTTATGCTTCATTAGTGATGAACGACATAGTACTCGTTGGTTTGTTTCAAAGACAGTTTCTTCACATCCGGAGCAATCTAGATAGAAGATTGGGCAGCACGCTCATAGACCTCGTTGATGCAAGCGCAATACCTCCACGCTTCTGTACACAGGACCAGACTTACGGACATGGAATTTATTCATGTCATTGACTGAATTTGTAACTAGAATCTCTTCCGGTTGTCAGTATTCCTGATTCTGCTTGGCAATAACACTTATGGACGGTGGCCTTTCCTTAGATCAGAGTAATTCCCGAAACAGATCCCACAGAAAAGCCAACCAGTTCAAAGAATCCAGTTAGTTTCAAAACAGATAAATGACATGATTTTACTACACCGGTTTGGTAGTAAGTCAGAGTATGAATTATTCTCTGAGCTTGGAGGTTTTGTTGCAAGAGTTGCGTCACCAATCGAGATGACATCATCAGGGCTTGGTGGTGTTGAGGTACGTCGCGCTTCAGCGGTGCATCGGTCCGTAGGCGCTGAGTAGTAGTGTGCCCATGTCTACGTGGGTTCTGCTAGCTCGCGGTTGACCTCTGATCATGATTGGGTTTGTTCTAGAGAAAATTTCCAAAATTGTATCAACTTGTCTATCTCACCTGGCGGAAAGAAACAACGGTTTGTGGCACGTTAAATATGGTACAATTCAACTAACATCAAAGAGGCTTTATTGTTCACTTGTGACACCCATTTGGTGCCTAGCTGGCATGCCATCCGAAGGAGGCATGAGGGTTGAGATATTGCCATGTTGCCCGAGCGGTCGAGGTGTTGGGTTCGAACCATCGAACTTCCGGTCAGTAAGTTCGTGCCCTAACCACTGAGCTATCTTGAGCTTAAACAGGCGTTATAGTTTGGAAGAACATGAGTAAAACGAATATTACTACTGACAGTTTTTAAATTAAATGAGAAATAACTATAAGGCCTCAACCGTATTTAAAAGAGGCTTTATGGTTAGTTCACACTTAATTTAATACTTGTTTGAATCACGTCCTCCCAAACTAGACTACTCTTGTTGGGTATGACAAATCACCCTTAATCTAAAAAAATGACGATATTTTTGGCGAGAAATCCGAGTTGCCCAATGATTTCGCACACTACTGCATTTTCTCGGTTACAGACGTAAAACCTGCAGATTGGGAGCTAGAATATAAGTGAACGGACACTTGTTGGTCACCTGACCTAGGCACATTTGGCATCAAAAACTCTGGTGACCGGAATAAATCAAATATGAAAAATCCATCCCCCGAAGCTTCTACTTTCCATTGTATTTAGCCTGCATGTTTGACACTGAGGAGAGAGAAAGGAATGCCAACACATCGCAGCTTATGTAACCTGTGAGCTCTGCCAAAATACCTCAGTCTGCTTGCTTTTTTAGACTGTGCAGCAAATGTACGACAAAGCGGTGCAACAGCGGAATAGTTGAGTTTTACACTGCTCTTGCCGAATTTGTTGACAGTGCTAATTAGATCGTAGTGAAACACCGAATAAACAAACGCGCGTACGCAATTTCACTTTTGGAATCGTCGACTTTCCCGATCGTATTGAATCACTAGTAGAAGGGTCACAGGGTTGTTTGGTGATGGTTGTCATTTGGATGAGTCCAGTGTGTATCGGTGGAGAAGCGGTACGACGTTTGCATCGTATATAAGAAGTTATGGGTTGAAATCCTCGAACAGCCAAGAATATGCACCAGTGCTGAGTTTTAATAAGAATAAAACTCGAGTGCAGTGCTTCCGTTTTTGGTGTGGACTAACCGAAACCGTCGGATCAGAAAAGTTCAAAAGAGAGGGATGCGAATACACGTACTTGGAATCTCTCTCTGCAACAGTAAGCTAAGTAGTTTATCAACCTATGTTTTGAAAGCGGTTGACTACGAATCTCAGCTACATGTCATGGTGCATTCTACTGATGAAGCATGCGAGTAGCGTCTGGTCTGGTGTCCGAGCTCCACTCCGCATCTGATGGGAGGTGAAGGTTGGTACGGAAATTATGGAACCACTTTGCACTGTTCGTTCATTAGTGTTCAATATTCAAAGAACGTCCACCAGAATTCAAGAGAACGCTTGAGAATGCTCAATTCTCGAAAACTCTGTGCAGATGAGACAATGGGTTGTAACCGCTTAGTTCATGTTCGCTAATAGACAACCTCGCAGTGAAGGGCCTTGATCCTCACTACTTGGTTCCGATTAATGTGGTGGTAGGGTTCTGGATGCTTGTTTGCAGCAGCATTCAATGTGCCCGCGGTACCGCTCTACTTGAGTAACAGCTGCGAAAAACTCGAGCCTGAGCAAGGCGTCCCAGAATTCTACTTTAAAGTCACGTCTACCTGTATGTACGATAGACCAAAGCCTAAAACATTTCTGCATTGAAAAAACAGCCTACATTAGGCAAGAAAATACCTAGTTTGTTCACACTAGATGAAGTTAAAGAAACTTCGTCAATTTTATTTTGTCTTCTCCGAAAATACCAAGTTCTGATATTTTCATGATCATAGATGGACCAGCTAACTTGAATTTGTAGCTCGTATTCCAATAAGGATAGTTATATGAACGATCAAAGTGTACTGAGGAAACCGACTTCCCTATCCATGGAATGCCAATTCGATACCCATGCCGCTGGAGCCACTACGCCTGAAAAATGATCAGTTATTAGAGTTAGCGTTCCTGGGACACTCAACCGAGTCCCAGGTGAAGCTCGTTCATGATATCTTCAACTGAATGTGTTGCACTGTTGCAGTGAGTGGCACCATATTTCCTTTAGCGCCATATCTGAGGTATTGAAGTATATTTTCTTGATATAAAACTGTTTATCAGGCCGCTGAAAACTTTCTGATGGCCAAGAGCAGAAACCTTATAAGCAGTGTGGCCCAGATATCATGCTCTTTTAATACAACTAAAGAGTCTGCTTTGGTAAGAAAGCGTGGTAAATTTTCCGGAAATGTTAACTCGGCTACTTTTCTCTCTCCCCCCCCCGGACTACATAACATTAGTGAGATCAAGGCCACTTGTCAGGAACACCAGAAACTTTGAAAAGCAAACCTTTCGACCAAGACTGTCTTGTAAAGCATACAACATACCTCATAAAAAAGCATGATAGCTCAGTAGTAGACGGAAGTAATCGATAGGCTGAAGGTATATACGAGCCATTCTCTCAGGGAATTTGTGCCTTAAGCGTTCCAAAGTGAAAAGACAGGCATAGGAAAGTGCGCGTGTATGTTGTACATTCACATTTCTGCGTAGCATGTCTGTGGGTGTAACAGTGCACTTGGTTCGAAAAAAATGCAGAAATACAGGACAGAACCTGGCACAAAGGTTTCTGCTTTGTGGGAGTGTTACGGAGGTGTGCACACACGCACGCACGTGAGCAAGACGGACCGAAAACTGCAGTGAATAACAACGATAGGTGGCGAATTAAAAAGAGTGAAGTTAAACGATCACAAGTAACAGTGTCGGATGTTCTTGATTTGTGTGGAAGGTTGTAAACAAGTTTGAAGAAAAACGCACGCGAGAAATAGGATTCACACAAGCGGATAAGGATACAAGAGGAGGAGGTAGGTGGGGATGGAACGATCGCCACCGTCACCATCGGTACGCAATTAGGAGAAGACTATGACAGAACGAAGGTGCATGGCGACAAACGAAATAACATGCTGGAAGGCATGGAGGCCAGCTACCTCAAAACCAACTGACGCACCGATGGCATTCTGATGCACAGAGAACGGAGAGTGACCGCCAAATTGATAGCTTACACACGAATACTTATTCGGTTGGACGGCACCGCTCATCTCCGTCGCCAGGGAAAGCGAAATAAGCGGAAACACCGACCTATCCGTAGAAGGATAAGACTCCAGGGGCAAAATACGGTGTACAATGTGTGTAGGGGTACTTGAGGATAAAATACTGTGGTCACGTGACGCGGGGCTGTGCCACACGTGCTGCAGGCTGTTGCTGGGCCACTGGAGTCATTCCATGATACTGGTATTTGGCTTTCTTCTCAGATGGCTTCAGTACCTGGGTGCATCGGACAGAAGTAATAAGTTAGGATGCAGAAGAGGGGATATAACCTTGTAAAGAACGTCAGGGTTACCAAAGTTATATGAGTGAGGACAAGTTTTGGCTCCAGCTCAAGTGGTGCACCATTCGCATGGAAAATATTCTCCTCGCACTCGATTTTGACGGCAACAAACACCCTATTTTCGGACATTGCAGCGAAATTCGTTAGAGTCCCATCGAACGCTTCGGAACAGAAGCCAGAAGAAAAAACTGTCGCTTCTGGCCACAGAGGATTACATTTTATGGAAGCTGACACACGGATGACATGTCATGTTCGGCATGAACCATCAAATTCAAAACCTCGCTACTAATCTTCATTGAGAGAAAAACGCGTGGGCTTTTTCTTCCAAAAATGAGTCATTCAAAGTGATGACTACTTGATCAGAATTGTGTGACTGACAGACGAGTGGCGCTACATCGTACTCAATAGCACTTTAGCCACAACACAGATCAGCTGATATTCCAGGCAGGAAATTTCAATGAAGGTTCTTGAGGGGTGTAGTTCTGGCGACACTTAAGTGAGACGAAATAATATTCTCCCTAGGAAAAAGCGCTGAACAAGAATGAGGTAAAATTTCCTTGTAGAAGTGTTTCATTGCCGCAAAAACTCCGCAATGGGAAAAAGACTTCCTATTCACAACCAGAAAGGACTTAAAAGCGCCAGCCTCCTAGAACAAGCTAAACCACAAGACGTGATCACTAAGCTATCCGTTAATCATGTGTGAAAATTATCTCCGGAGAATATCATCCTGTCCAGCAATGACTGTTTCGCTAATCGCGCCAGTACAACAAAAGGTGTACCGTCAATCACGTGGCCATTATCATTTAGCCTAACTAAACCTATCCACACTTTAGGAAACTAGCGCGGCAATCAGCAGTAACTAAGCTGAGTGACAAATGCCACTGTAACTGGGCATGGGAACGTACAATTGCATAGTCATGGTTTGAGCAAACATGTAGGTTGAGTGCCGTTGAAGCAAAATTGCCCAAACACAGAAAATTATCCTACTAGTAAGCCAGAATAATCGCGATTATGCAGATGTTATTGTGTCAGCCCATTCATCATTCAATTCACTTCAATTTATCAGCTATAAACCGTGTATCATGTGCACATTGATTCC
Source organism: Opisthorchis felineus (assembly GCA_004794785.1). Lineage (NCBI taxonomy): Eukaryota > Metazoa > Platyhelminthes > Trematoda > Opisthorchiida > Opisthorchiidae > Opisthorchis > Opisthorchis felineus. Next base: position 149,632 of record SJOL01006398.1, on the reverse strand, counting down.
AGCTGCTACAGTTTTGATCACTGGAAAGTGGGAGAGTGTGGAATATACAGCCAAGCTTTGGAGGCGACAGCATGTTCATTTAAATCGGAACTGCGCAGCTACGCATTGAAGGCAAGAGCTTTGATGCGCCAGCGCCACTGACTCCGAGATTGAAACATTTCTGCCAGTGTCAATAACCATTGGTGAGTTGAGTCACGGGGGCCCCATCCGGGGAGGCGGCAGTTGTCGACCCGACTCAGTTTACAGGTGAGTGTTTTCATACGCCGCTGCCAGGTCACGCACTGCCCACCACTTAGAAGCTTCCACTCAGCACAGGGCTGGGCGAAAAGAGCTCGGCGAAGCAGACGGTCTTCTGGAATGCGGAGTACGTGTCCTAACCAGCGTAACCTATGAAGCGTGAGTAATTCATATATCGCCGGAGAGTTCCTTCTTCCTAGGATCACCTGGCGTACATTAGCATTACTAATCCGATGTTCCCGCCAGACATGACCAGTGCTTCGGAGACACCGATGGTCAAGGACTGACAGTGTGGAGTGCACTGCCCATGACAGACAAACTGACTTCATGTCAGCGCCATAGGTGTCGGACGTTGGAAAAAGCTGCCCTGACCTTCCAGATTCGAGAAGTAATCTCACCTCAAGCCAGTCCACCGGAATCTATACAACCGCCCAGGTAAACAAATTTATCTACCACGTCGATTGGCTCACCTGCAAGCATGAGGTGTGGGTTTGATCCAACCCAGTCTTGTACAAGCACTTTACATTTTGCAGGTGTGAAGCGCATGCCAAACCGTGCGGCAAAGTCATTTAGGTTATTTAGGGAGGATCTGAATCAAGGAGAGCAATATCGTCCACACACTCAATGTCTGTGAGCAAGCGTTCCGGGAGCATTTCGACCCCCGATGTTTCAGAGGCACGCAGAGAAATTTCAAGCAGCACATTAATAACAAAGTTGGAGAGGAAATGCGAGAGGATAGCCCTGTGTTACACCACTGGACGTGGTGAAATCAAGCGAAAGCTTGCCGTATACTCGTACGCGCCCACAGGAGTTCGCATACAGCGCTCCAATTAGAGATGAAAATTTGGAAAGGACACCTTTGACCGCCAGACACCGCCACAGTTTCTGACGATCGACATTGTGAAAGGTCACCTTCAGATCAAGAAAGCGACCAACGTGGGGCGTTTGAAAAAGTGGCGATGTTCAAGAAATTGTTTCATCACTGGTTAGAAGAAATGTGACTGACCACAGTCAGACGCGTGTTTGCTTCCAACGGCCATCCGATCATGCAGCCAGATCGCGTGCGTGATTTCCTCGTTGTGGCTGTCACTGCGACGGCAAAACACATAATCAGAGGTCTACTGCATGTATTGTGTCCACTAATATCCCTCATAGAGTATGCAGACAGGTAATTTGGGGCCCAGAACGAATGATAGAAAAATTAGATGAACTGCTAAAGGTGCATCAGTATACAGAAACTTAAACAGAAACTGATCTGAACGGTTCAAAGCTGAGCACGAACTTCGATCGGCTACGGTCGTAACTACCGGAAAAAGCTACGCTACCGGAAACACCCGTGCCCTATATCAACTGATACGATCAAATGCAATAGAAGAGCAACGGTCAGTGAAACAACAAGTGAAAAAATCGACTAATTAGTTCACTCGCAAAAACGCCGACTGAAATGATGGTCCGAACAATTCGAAGAACAGTTTAGCTGGCCTCCTGCAACACAGCCTCTGGAGATAATGCATACGGGAGAATGGAATGAAAAACCTTAATCGCCCGTCGAAAGAAGAAATAAAGTGCGAAATATCCGTACTGAAACGTGAGAAGGCGCCAGGACCGGACGGTCTGTGTCCAGCCCTCTACAAAGAAGGCGGATAATCCATGGTGACCCATCTGACAAAGCGCACTGGTGCGACATGGAGTGAAGAGAAAGTACCTACAGAATGGGGCATGTCGATAGTCTGGTAGCTGTGGCACCGACGGAGCACTCTGGTCTTATCCTCCGAAGGTTGACTGAACACAGGCAGAGACAGATCCGTGGAAACCAAGCTGGGTTTCGTACTGCAAGAGGATGCAGTGGTCACATCTCCACACTCCGACAAATTCTGGAACAGCGACACCGCTTCCAGCAACCAAAAATGGCTGTCTTCCATGACTTCAAAGCTGCCTTTGACTCTGTGGACCATCAGGTACTATGGCAGTGTCAACGGAGAAAAGTTGATCCCCTTAAGGAGCTGTACGCCATCTACCGCGCACGTGTGAAGGTCTCGCCTGATTTCACCACATCAATGCAGAGATTACATGATCTAGCTGGCTCCGCCTCACGGTTTGGCATGTGCTTCACACCCGCAAAATGTAGGCCGCTACTGCAATACCGGGCGGCCTCGAACCCTGACCCCATTCTTGCGGATGAACCAACTGAGGTAGCTGGCAAACCTGCCTAACTGAGCAGTTGTATCGGTCCCGGTGGTCTAGCCAAAGATTATATTTCTGTCCGGATTGGGAAAGCCAGGGCAGTCTTTGTGAACCTGTATCAAGTCAACACATATGCATAACATCAACCTAATTGTCAAGGATCAAGTCTACAGCGCTGCAATGCACTCCATATTATACGGGTCAGAAGCATAGCCGATGCGCGCTGAGGATGTCAAAAGACTTTCAGTGTTTGATCATCGATGTCTCCAGAGCATTGCTCGAGTCTGGAAGGAACACCGGATGAGCAGTGCTGAAGTATGTCGAAAGGTTTTCGGAAGAAATAACTCAAGTATGATATATGAACCGATCACACGCCGTAGGTTGCACTGGCTTGGTCACGTGCTCCGTATGCCAGTTGACCGACTTCCTCGGATGGCTTTTTTCGCATAACCACGGGAAGGGTGAAAACGAGCCAGGGGAGGTCAAACAATGATTTGGCAGCGAAGTATGAAAGCCATTACAAGCAAACTCAGCTGCGCTGGTCATTGCCGTCTCCCTGGATGGGACCCCGAGACGGGACAAATCAACGGTTAGAAACATTGTCGGACAATCCCAGTCGCGTTCTCAATGGCGCTCGTGCATCCAAGCTGTTGCTTTCAATGCATAGCTCCCCTCCCGATCTCCCCGATGAAAAGCCCACTGATAGCCCTGTATTTACGCATCAATTATATCCGCTAAAGACTCCAATGCGGAGCTATCTGCCCCACTTCCCCAAATCATCGGTGACCGAGACTGTGGGAGTTAGAACGATAAGTACGCGGTTATTACAGCTGATAATGATGATTACCAGAAGAAGCGCATTATTCGAGCTTGCTAAGGGTGCAGTGTGCATCCAGCCAAAGTCGGTGCAACAAGTACACCTAGTCTTAAGATGGTATTTGAATAGACATAGGTGGTGAGGGTGCCAAATGCTCATCTCCTGCGCACATGAGACGGATTTCGCTACAAGAGTTTTTATCGTAAGGGGAACACCGTACTGTTTCTCGGGTATTCCAGTTGATGACGTCCAACTCACTATGTTGGTCTTACCATAAGAATGAAACTCACTTGACGGTGTAAACCAGAGTCGTGTGAACATTCGCGGGAAATACTGGCAGAAGAGAGAAGCCAGACCATGATCGTTAACCTAGGCATAAACGAGTAAGCTTTTGAAAGGGATTTCAAAAGTGAACAAAATTATCTTATCCATCGGGGGCGAAATAGCTCAGTGGTTAGATCGCGAATTTACTGACAGGAAGGTCCGTGGTTCGAACCCGACCTCTGCTTCTCGACTTCCCCCGTCTAGGCTTGGGAAACCTGGCAGTATCCCAGACCTCGTGCTTCCTTTGGGTGGCATGGCAGTTGGGCACCGAAATGGTGTTACAGCTGAACGATACGATCTTATCTACCGTATGTTCAAATGTCATACATTACATCCAGATGCAGCAATGTGATCATTGTGGTCTAGTCAGCCAGACAGGCCGTAACCCAGATGAACAGCATTCACACGCACAACCCGTTAAACGTGAGCCTCCGAGGAGGACAGAGTGAACAGCTGGGTAAATGCACATGCAGATTTGTCCCGGAGCAATTAAGATACCGAGCATCTGAGTCATGTATCATGAAGGTTGTGGACTACCTGAAAAGAGCATGTCAGATTCTCATCCACTGTCATCATCCCTCCAGCGTTGTCAAATTCACCACAGTAGTTGGGCGCGGAGAACAAGGTGACCAGTTGTCGTCGATGGAAAAATTCGAAGCCATCTTCGACTACTTGATGTGCTCGGCAAATCAAGTCCAAATCATGCCGATTGAGGAACTTGGAGACGACATCTGGGCCGAATGTGAAGCTTACCCCACGGTCGTTCTCGGCCCACCCCGTGACATCCTTGTCCGGATCGGACCATAAAAGATCACATAGTAGACCTGAAAGATGAAAAAAGAGATGGGCGTGACTAGGTGCACCGTAAAAATCAGGAGGAAAAACCTATGAGGGGAAATAAAACATTAATACCTCCGCAAAGTCAATTCTCGCCGACTGAGTATTAGCCATCTGCTGAATCAGAGTAAAACCCATTTCCGTCACTGGTAATAATGGATAGACAGTTACTTGAATTTGTGGACCTCCCGTAACAGTTGACTAAATATATTCTTGTATCACAGGTCAGCTGGTTCCATGTGAAGAAAACAAGAACGAGTTATAGAAGCCAGCCAGTCTATTAACGGAAGGTACTCGAAGCCAATGATTCTGTCTCGAGCGGTACAAGCTTTACGAATGCCACAGCACTTGTTGATACTGTGACGCCTAACTCTGGCACATGGGATGTAAATGCGAGACCACAAAGCAAAATTTCGGCCAGGTAGGGTGTGCATTGACTATAACTTTACAGTACCCCAAGTGTTCGAGCGGCGCCACGCCCACTTATGACCAACACTCGTTCTTTCTGCTCGACTTTAAAGGAGCCTTTGACTCAGCAGATAGGCCAAAGGAGAATGCCACTGAAGTGTCACCATACTTCGTGGTTTTTATTCCAACGCCCCGTTCCAGAATTTATCATGGACTGTCAAAAAGCTTACCCACTGCCAGTGGCGTTCGTCAAGGCTGTTCTCAATCGCCCATTTTGTTAAGTTCCGTCAACTATACAATTACAGAATGTACAATCCAAAGGATCGGATATCTAAGAATCGAAATGGCTCCTGTAAAACGCCTAGTGGACTTAGGTAATGCGGACGACATTGGTTTGTCATTTGACGCTCAACAGTTCACACAGTCAATTCCAGATGAAATGTCGCTGCGCGCTTATCACATTTCAAACTATTGTTCCAGGCCTTCTAGTCACCTTGCGTCCTGTTGAAACTTCAAGGCAGAGAGCTGGAGATTGTTGAGTGGTTTATGTATCCAGGCAGCTCCCTAGCTTTCCCCATACTGTGACGCATAAATCAATGCACGCATTAGCGAAGCTCCAGCAACAACTGCCAACTTGTGTCATTTGTGGCATGAAAAACGGATTTCAATGATGCTGAAGATCCGTGCATACAAGGTAACCATGAGAACAGCTTTATTTTATGGTTGCAAAACTTAGCTCCCTGCGATCTGAAGACCTCAAACATCTATTATCACCGGTTCCCTCTTCGTATAGCAGAAGTTACCTGGCTGCAGTATATACGCCACGAAGTGATGCGTAAACGAGTGCTAGTTAACGAAGCACAATTACTAGAGCGGCAAACAAAACTTATCAGGTTAAGGTTGCTTTGGAAATGTACTAAGCATATCCATGAGCTTTTTCGTCGCGAAACAATGCTAATGAATGCTAATACGAAACGAAAACGACCACTATTCGGTTGAATGCTGCAGGATGTTCGAGCCTTCTTGGGTGGGGTCCACGGTGCTAGGCTGTTCCTGGTGACGTCCATGTTGTCACTTCCGAGATGCACTGCATAGTTAAAGTTGTCTGACGTTGTGTGTTGGGCTTGTGTTCAATGAGGTTCGCAAAAGACCCTGGGTCAATCTTATTGACGACCTTTAACTCCGATATGATGCTCAGATGGGTTTATCCCCTCGCTGTTCCACAGTATAGACACCTTGATCTCGTAATGTGTTGGAATATTGGTAGCTCGGGTGCATTAATTGGTAAGTGATCAGGTGGTTGTTGATCTGTTCGCCGAGCTTGGCAATTGATTTGCACACGTTTCGTCAGCATTCAAGGAGACATCTTCAGTGCGCTGTTGGGTGGGTTAATCTTGACTGTTGCTCCTAAGGATGCATTTTTTACACCAAATCCTTACTTCTCATTTTTCCGCTCTTAATAGGACGTTCTTTCCTCACGGCTATATGATAGTTCACTTATTAATGGTTAATTTCTGTCGGTGATGGTGATGTTGATGTAAAGGTGACGAAAGGAAGGGAAAGTTCCAAGCCAGCCAGCGGAACATTGAGTCAACCTGGACAATGTGACAGTATAATATAATCGTAACCAGCGTGTCTGTCAGGGTCGCTGCTGAGGTTGAACTACTCGTTCAGTGGAGACAAATGTTCACCCATGCACAGGAATCCTCGTAGGACAAGTGTACTGTGTCTCGACCTCAAGCCACAAAAGGAGTGCAACTACATCGGACTAGCAGAGAAACTTTTGCTACCCACCGTTCGCAGGTAGCGCGCATCCAGATCCGCCAATCGAAAGCACAAACCAGTCATTCCATCCACTTCTTGGATCGAGGAACCATATTACACAACGCACTGATAGGGGGCCTTCCGTTGGAGACGCAACGCGCATACTGCAAGCGTCCATGTACAAGACAAGTAGAGTTGACCCATCTCAAGACTGACCACCCATCAGAAAGGACCACTTTCGGTAATTGCCTTCAAGTAGCCTATTCAGAGGGGGACGACTGCATCTCCGAGGCTCACATCAGGGATTACCTCAATTCACAGGACCATATATCCTGACCATTAAATCATCGGTCGCAAATAGACTAGCCTGCAGTTCTTCTAGCTGGATGTTTCCGCCACCATCATGTGCACCAAGGCCAATTTAACCACGCACTAACATGCTTGCGCACGCGCTACAGACAGTAAAAAAGAGTAGACGGGCAGATAGCAGGGTTAGAAATTCACACACACACACACACACACACACACAGTACATTAAACAGCACCAGCCTGGCATTACACGACAGTATTCACTCATGACTAAGCATCATCCTGATCGCCACCAATACAACGGGTTGAATCGATGTGGTGTGCGGTCACCATAGTGATGGATGGATGTAATTGACCGGTAAATGTCAGAGACGGGGTTGTGAGGTAAACCAAACTACCTAGGCAATACACAACAGTACGCCAAAACTTCATCGACCACCACACTAAAGAAACGAAACTAGCCACGATTCCAAGCAGCCTTTTTTACCACTTTTATCAACCAGAACGAACAATATTTAACCCTTTGAAGACACGGGCAAAGCTCGAAACAATGGTCTTTTTTGCACTCAGTTAATCTACATATGGTTGATAAAACCGACCGGGGCCTAGCTGATGAACCGACTGGAATTTCCTTATCTCGTTATTTATCCTCTTTTATATATATGTATCGAACTGAAAGAACGAATAGGCTGAAAAGACCAACACCAAATTATTCCTCATGAAGTAACTGAACCGATATACCCGCGGCTTACCAAGTATGACGCTCAGAACTCACCAGTGTCCGGTATGTCTGATGGTCGTAGGATGCGCCTGATCTGTTCCATATTTTGGAGGTCAGGAGAGAGACCTGTGTCAAATAATGAAGGAACGGGAAAAAGATGAGCGAGAAAAGGCAAGTATATCAGGGCCAATATCAAACAGTCGAAGTATGGTTGTCGTCAACGAAGCGCCTCAAATACTCAGCTCCATAAAAGTAAAATTAGGAAAGTCGGCTAGAAATTCGTTACAACTTCTACAACTCGCAACTATTCATATTCCGTCCAGTCCTGAGAATTCAGTTCCACGAAGGACCTGATAATTAGCTGGCCATGGACGATGAAGTCAGTCAGACGTGAAGCAAAACATGAGCGTGGTCGATCTCCCCATGCTTAATCGATGAGTCCACAATGGGGCATAAGGCCACGTGCAGGCGGCTCTTTTTGGGGAATCAATTTGAAGAAAAAACAATCTTTATGATAATAAATTGTGACACTTGCATCTGCCCTTGGGCCGTAATGACATGTTCCCATTGTGTGAGTCTGCAAATTATTACCCATTATCTCTCAGATACCACAAAACCAATCACGCTGTTGCCTAGTGCTGTGACCTTAAAAAATGGACCTGGGTGTCAGACATGCCTCGATGTTCTAACTGGTCATTTGTTGCGTCCGCAAGTAATAAAGGACCGCTGATTCTCAGCGTCTGCGCCCTTGTGTGCTTCATACGTGTTGGTGTTACATACTGATTACCACATAACGGTTAAGACGTCTCGCCAGATCTTAAAAGATGTTTCGATAAAAACCTAAAGGTGGCTTGGTGTAACGTTGAGAGGTTCTGGAGAAAGGGAGCGTACGCAACGCGGCAGGTTCCAGGTTGGATGTTCCGACTTGGCAATCAACCATTTGCAGATTTCCACCGGGACACTGCAAGATTCACGTCAAGCCATCTTAAGGAAAATACCTAGTGGTCATCAAGTGAAAAAAATGTTAATTCCACTCATTTCCGTCGACTGTGGAAGGAAGCATTTACACTCGTTCTGCCACCATATCATGAACGCCCGCAATTCCGACGTGATAAATGTGTGATGGGAGAAAAACTTGCTAGCACTTTTGGAAGTCATCTGAGTCAGCTCTATAGGATGTGGTACGTCTACAGGATAGTACGTCAACAAACTGACTATTTTTATCTAACAGCAAACGCGCGATCGATATCAAACGCACGCAATACATTGCACAGCCAGCGGAATCTGGACGAATACGAACAGGCCAACCGTTCGCGTCCTGTAGGTGCTCGTAAGACATCATTATGCAATGTTTTATAACACCTCTAAACTCACCAGTATCATCGTCACCATCAGAGACAGCAAAATCAGTGTTGACACGGATGCCGTACAACCACAAAGTTTATCTAATCATATTTAGAGTGAAGAGAAAAGGATGGATGAGGGAGGGAGCTTGGTGCTGGCCTATCGCAAACACTCTGAGGTACCTACACCTCCAAGAGCTCAATCAGACAATCTAGAAACAAAGTGATAGCACGAACACCACTGACATCGATCAGCCGTTGTTTCTTGCAATGTTTCCAGCCAGGCGCAGGGGGCTCACTGGGACCCGATCCCGGAAGGTGGACCGCACCAACAACACCCAAACTGTTCATAATCTCTTTCAGACCCTTTTGCCAAGTCAAACGTTGTCTACCTCGTGCTTTGCACCATTTCGAAGGAGGCAGGGAGAACAACACACTGGTCGTCGTCTGCGTACTCAAAATCGACAAGGTTCTTACCGACAACGACTTGAACACCTGGGCTTTTGAAGACCTGACAGTGTTGAACAAGGAGAGTGTGGACATCCTAGTCGGACACCACTTCTTGCAGGGAAGCTTTCAGAGAGCTCACCATACACTCTCACAAACCCAGAAGGATGTGAATATACGGACCGGATTATGTGCACAAACGCGATGGCCGAAGTGGCATGATGATATTTTTGTTTGTAACACAGGCTGAGATACTCTCAGTGTCCAAACCTAAACATGCGGACGATTAGGATCCTCAACCAAAATGCTTGGCCTAAAAGCCTGACAGCAAGTCAGCGGGTACGTAGAGGCATATTACTACAGTAGTACACGTTTTTAAGGGACAAGTCGTCGTACTTGTTTTAACCCTAACCTAAAGGATCAGGAGACTGTGATCGTCAGACCTCTATCCACTGACCAGCCTGGCATGAGAAACTCTGTGGGTATCAAATTGAAGGCCCCCAGTATAGCTCAATGGGACACGGAGGTACACAAACCGCCACATCACGATAAGGTGAAGTCTCTTTGAACCTCAGCTAGGAACATTCGAATTCCGTATATACTATACCTTGTTGACGCCTTCCTACGAATGCTGTCAATTAGGTGCGCACGTGTGTATTGACCACTATTATTTGCTGTGAGGCTGTTGCTTCAGGTGTTTCATTGATTGTTCTAATCGACTGTTGGTTGAGGGACATTCGCTCACTGTACGCACTTGACTATACTCACGCACTCATTTCGAACCCGCACACAATAAAAGATGGTCGGGATTCAACAGGTAAATATGCAGTCCCCAACAAAAAGGATCCATCCGAAAAGATACCACTTCCACTTGGGGTCCACAAAAGCGTTCCCCCTCAGTCACGATCTAGAACACGACGCCATCGATTTTCGTACAGTGGTCTAATCTTCAGAGAGTCCTCGTATGCTTGAACCAGTTAAGCAAGAAATGGCATGGTGATATTAGAATTAAGGAGACAATGACCCAAACTCGGTTCAGTTGTTCGGCTACAAACTGTTTACTAAGACTACGTTGGTTCAATCTCCCATATACTCGTGATAGGCCCACGTCTACTATCGGGGTTCCCACCCGTGAGGACGGCAGTTGCCAATGTGACTTGAGTTTATTGCTAATGATTCCCATACTTTGCTGCAGTTTGGACGTATTCTTTCCGCACATTAGCGGACGTTCCATACGTACAAAAGAACCATTGTGTATGGGGGAGAACAACAGGCAGTCCGATTCACGACGCAGATCCTGTACACTCTTTCTCAGAGGGATCCGGAAGGAGCTGTTGCAGACAACCTGGTCATATTGTAAACCACCTTACAGAATTTCGGTTCTGTGGTTAAGAGTTGGAAATTGGGTACAGCTGGGTACAATTGTAGTCAATTGTACCTATTGACTACAATAACACAAATGAGTGCCACCAGCGGTTTGTTGTTAAATTGATTGAATAACTGCTGAAATCACATGACAAGGTTGTGTTGGTGACAGCATCACACTCAAACTTTCAAGTACCTTCATTACTGCCTTGTAGTATTACGATCAATCCAAAATTGAGGGTACTTGTTCCACCGAAGTGCGAGTCAGGGGCCTTGGAATGATCAGGTTGCGAGGACATCGATGTAGACGCACCGTAATCAGTTTATCACTTGAAATTAGCGCAACAAAAGCAGGTTTTCATTACCTAAGGCTTACAGACGCGTACCACATGGGGTGAACAAAAACTATAGCTTTTTCAGCATTATTCACAAGATATTCAGGTAGAGATATAAAGACGACTCGGCACGAAGTGATGGCGTCAAGGAACTCTGTATCTGTGCGGGTCACTTAGTAAATCGAAGTTGTAACTGATATTCACTAGTTACATGTAGCGCGCAGCCAGCATGATCGCCACTGACCACATGATGTCCCTATGGCTGAATTAATTAGGGTGTATTCGATCTGAATAGGGTTGGCTAATTACCTCTGTTTCATACTTTCCAAGTCATCCTCTTGTTTACAGAGGTTGCTCATGGAGTCACACTTCTCCATAGCCGGGAACAGATCTCCCCACCTACCTCCCATCACTGAGACTTGGAATATTTATTCAGCTCGTGGGGTTAATCTACACAGATAACGCAAACAGCCGCAAAAGCCTACACATATATACGACAGAAAACGACCAGCGGTGAACCAACCCAATGGATGCAAACTGCTGCAATTTGCGCACAACGATCGATCGACGGTTGGTCTGTTTGCACACGTCGTATCAGCATTACCATCCTGTTGCCTCTAAATACGACACTGTCTTAAAGACACACATACCTATAGTTTGCGTGAATGTAGGTGGCGTAGTTGGATGAGTACCTTTATGTGAAGAATGTTCCGGCCTGCCAGCATGTGATATCCGCCGACGGACATACACACGTAATCGTCACCGCGCTCAGTGTGACAAATACAACATTGGCGCTTGCCAAATCATCTTGTACCGCACGAAAATCAATATGCTGTGACTGCGGACATTGTTGCGATTCGCGAGGTACACTCATCTGCACACCAATTTGGTTTTTACGCAAGGCAACTGAATCATAGCTGAATCTCTCGTTTAAGATATTCTTTAACTGAATGTGCTGCAAAAGGGCTGCTTCAGGCTTCAGTTGTTACGAAATACTAGATACTGGAGTACCACTGAAACCACTCACAAGGTTACTGAAAACTCTTCGACATCAGACAGCCGGTTTCGCCCTTCTTGGGGCTCATCATTTAGGCACGGTTCTTGAGTTTCCGTCAACCTTATATTCCACTGATGAACCCTAAGAGGGGCGGAACCGGTCGTGGGTAGTCCTGAGTAGTCTCATTCACGAAAACACTGTTGTGATGTTTTGAAGCAGTATTGTATTGAGTTCCTGACAAGGATGTGTCGTGTAGATTTTTCCGCTTACACGTTCCACGACAATATCTTTGGTGGTTGATCAGGTGGCCGTTAATGTTCGAGCTTGGCAATTAGCTTGCAAACGTTTCGTCCCAGTCAAGGAGATATCGTCAGTGGGCAGTGAGATATCGATCTGCTCGATCGTGACTGTTTTATGCTTGGGTTTAATTATTACATATTTAATCTACTTACCATCGATAACCGCTGAACCGGGTCGCAACGAGCGCATCCGAAAAACGGAACTGACTACTCATTACAGAACAATCCCTGAACAGTTAACCGTACAGGTCGATGTACCATCGCTTCGTAAAACCACAGGCACCTACCACTTCAAACCAGCTGACTAACTTCGGTGCTGACCTGGCAGGAAACAAGAGGCGAGCACAATTCAAATACGTTTTGAACAACGTGTATACACAGTGCCTGTATTCGATTCAGGGCAGTTACCCATCGATTATCGTAGTCGGAGACAATGGTATGGCCTACGTCTACCGTGTTCCTCCCTGAGAGCAAATGAAAAAATCATGCAGCGGCCTGCATCAAGGGAAATGAGAACAAATTAATTTCATGGTATTGTTATTGAATGATCAACTCTGATCTTGAGATCTTCAATAAAACCAAACGACAGCTCAGCTGTGGACCTACCTCCATGACAACAGAATATCTTTGAATCCACAATCGCAGCGATCGGAAGACAATTGAAACAGTCTGTGAACGTTTTCCACAGCTTAATACTGAAACGGCGTTTGCCTGTTAAAACGGAAACAAAAAGTGGTAACGCAAGCACCAGATAAAACAATTATTTGGATGAAATTCAGAGTTTCAGAGAAGTAGAACGAATAATAGAGTGGGAATATGTCATGCGTGTAGATCGCCAGATAGGGACAAGCCATAATAGAGGTGTATGGGGTAGCCACGGTCACCTGACCCGGTAACTTCTTCCCGTTTACTGCTCAGAGCAGCTGCTTGTAGGCGACAGCTGTCATACGTTTCGACAAATAGACCATGCCAAGTGAGCGTAGCCAAGGAACTGAACCCGCGACGAGACTCAAAGATAAGCTCATTCAAAGGCAGATCTAGTATGCTGTGTAAATAAGACAAACGGATGAATACAAAAACCCGAAATTTCACCGATCAACCGCTCTGTTCACTCAACTCCGGTGTTGCAAAGCGGATTTGGCTAGAATAAAGACAATTGTGAAAATCCAGGTTGTCTTATGAACCTCTGTAGTAAGCTGTCAAGAAATTCATAGACGACTTAGCTCAAGTAAGGTAACAATGAAAACGGGACTGAAGGGCTGAGGAAGATCACGCATTCTATTAGTTCGGTGTGAACACTTCTGATGAAAAGCAATAACTTGGAGATTCAGACGTTCCGCATCTTGTGAACATTTGTTGTGCACAGCTATGCAATGAGACCAAACAACGGATACCATTGACTGAACCCGTCCACGGAGAACACAGCTGCCAACGCGACTAAGCCAGCTGATTACATTAAGGCTAAACTGACCATTACGATCAGCGATTCAATTCAATTCAACTTACCAGGTATAAACCGCGTACCATGGACACATTGGTTCGGGAACTTCGTAGCCAAGCATTGAAGGTGATAGCTATGAGGCACGAGCGCCACTGATTACGCGATTGGGCCATTTCAGCCAGTGTCAATAACCACTGGTGAATTGAGTCACGGGATCTCCATCCAGGGAGACAGTAGTTGTCAACCCCACTAAGTTTACTGGTCAGTGTTTTCATATTCCGTTGCCAGGTCATGCACTGCCCACCACTCGGTCGCTTCCATTCAGCACAGGGCTGCCAGGCGGTCTTCGGGAGTACATGTCCTAACAAGCGTAATCTATGGAGCCTAAGTAACTCGTCTATCGCGGGAGAGTTCCTTCTTCCTAGGACTATCTGGCGTACCTCAGCATTAATAATCCGATGTTCTCACCATACCCGATCAATACCCGATGCTCAAACACTGACATCTCCCGTATGTCCTATGGGCGTACAGGCCACGTCTCTGATCCATAAAACAGTATGGATCGTACTGCCCTTAACAGACAAACTGACGTCACGTCGGCACCATAGGTGTAGGAGGTTGGCAAAAGCTGACCTGGCCTTTCCGATTCGAGAAATAATCTCATCTCCAGCCAGTCCACCGGGACTTATACGGCTGCCCAGGGAAACAAATTTGTCTACCACGTCGATTGACTCGTCTGCAAGCATGAGTTCTGGGTTTCATCCCACCCAGTCTTGTAGCAGCAGTTTACACTTTGATGGGAGGTGATTCAGACACGGAAACAATGGCTAGAAGACTGGCAGATGGGTCGATCGCACGGCATCATTCGACGGTGCGAAGGGGGTGTGGGGAAAGCCTATGGACGAAAAGCTGCAAGGGAGAATGCTACCTCCCGGTTACGGTCAGAAAAACGAAAAGCCTCTCATAGTTACACAGAGCCGGCTTATATTTGCGAACAGTAATGACCTCAGCAAATTTCAGAACTCAACTGTCTGCTGAGCTGAACATTATATCAATGCAGTTGCCGCATCGATGTGACGCCTGCTCTAAATCAGAAGACGAGCAACTGATGAGGCCGGCAGTGTAGGCTATGGTTACGTTTGGTTTAGATGCAGTGTAGGTGCATCCGAAAAGCAGAAACAGCTTTTGGTTTCGTTAGAAATACCGGGGTCAACTACAGTGCAAGTCTCTGACATCGTAATCTTTCCGTTTTATATTTACCCATTGTTATAGTCTGTAGTACTCGCCTGAGAGACAACCATATAAATAAGGATTACCGTGCAAAACTGCGCAGTTGTACTGAAGAAAAAATAAAGTACGAAATATCCGTACTGAAACGTGAGAAGGCACCAGGACCAGACAGTCTGTGTCCAAACCTCTTCAAAGAAGGCAGATAATCCATAGTGATCCATCTAACAAAGCTCACTGGTGCGATATGGAGTGAAGAGAAAGTACCTACAGAATGGGACATATCGACAGTCATTCCTTTCTTCAAAAAGGGTACGCGGACGCTGTGTGAAAACCACCACGGCATCAGCTTGGTAGCTGTGGAATCGAAGGTGCTCTCTGGTCTCACCCTTCGAAGGTTGACTGAACACAGGCAGAGACAGATCCGTGAAAATCAAGCTTGGTTCCGTCCTGCAAGAGGATGCATGGATCATATTTTCACCCTCCGACAGATTCTGCAACAGCAAGACTACTTCCAGCAACGAACAATGGTTGTCTTCTATGACTAGAAAGCTGCCTTTGACTCTGTGGACCGTCAGGCACTATCGCAGTGTCTAAGGAGCAAAGTTACCCCCCATAAATTCTTGATCCTCCTTAAGAAGCTGTGCGCCACCTACCACGGACGTCCGAAGGTCTACGGGAATCTCTCGGCTGAGTTCAATTCATCAAGTGGTGTCAGGCAGAGCTGTCCTCTTTCACCTTTCTTCTTCAACTTCGTCACTGATACGATTATGGAAGACTCATTATCAGCCTATAACACTTGTGGGGTCGAAATGCGCCCAGGGCGTCCGCTCACAGATATCGAGTACACAGACGACATAGATCTTCTTGGATCCGATTCCATGGTAATGCAAACAATATTAAATAATCTAAATCATTCTGCTTCACGGTTTGACATGCGCTTAACACCTGCAAAGTACTGCTGCAAGACTCGGTGGGCTTGAAGCCTAGTCTCATGCTTGCGGATGAGCCGATTGAGGTAGTAGACAAGTTTGTCTACCTGGGCAGTTGTATTAATCCCGGTGGTCTAGCGAAAGATGATATTTCCATCCGGATTGGGAAGGCCAGAGCAGCTTTTGTGAACCTGCATCACCTGTCGCGTAGGCGCGACGTCAAGCGTCCGTCAAGGGTCGAGTTTACAATGCTGCGGTGCGATCCATATTGCTATAGGATCAGAAGCCTGGCCGCTGCGCGCCGAGGACGTCAAAAGATGAACCCTCGTGGGTTTGGAAGGTGGTCTCTCCAGGTATGACGGTTTACATCAAAAGCAGAAGTACATATTCCGAAGAAACGGCAGTGATTTCGGGTGACAATCCCTAGCTGAACTTCAAGGAAACCGACTGAAGACAGGGAGCTAGCTCATGCGGTCAAGGGATCTGGAAGTAGCGAAGTAAAACCAGATAAAACAGCTTTTATTGGGCTGTTTCCAGACGATGAGGTACCAGACTCTAACGTGAGCTGCGTGAGTGAAGTTTAGTGGTGCTAGATCCCGTGTGACTTTATTGATACAGTGTTAAATCACTGACGAGAAAGTTGATGGTTCGAATCTCTTTCGGACAGTTCCGGCGCTTCCGAGGAAACCAGTAAAAGCTGAGCAAAGTTGCTCAGTACAAGCTGATTTCGCCTGTTGTGCGAGATCAATTTTCTAAACATCGTCGTTAAAGAGGGTAGGGATAATGACGGTTTAGGAAACTTTCCATGCTGTCCGACTGATTTCAGTTAAACGGGCAACTAAAAGCTGATGCGAAGCCCCACAAAATGCCTCTTATACCCATCCGAAATCCGTGGTATAGGTTGAACTACCTCACGTTACCAAGGGGAAAATCCGCAGTGGAGTATAGTGGGACAAAGTAGGGTAGCGCATTAGCTAAAAACAAGCGAAGTGCACAACCGAGGCTTTTAACGAGGGCGGCACGGATGAATGACTATACGGGAGAAATGAAATATAGTGCTACAAAGTAATTATTGGAAGGATCACGTGACCAAACCGTTTAGGTCCATCTGATGAGTCAAAGTAAAGACGAAAGACATCTGTAGATAACCTTTTCGGAAATTGTACAAATATTTATCATAGACCTGCGGCAGAAATTCCAATGGCTTTATAGTGTACTAACGTACCACTTACGGCTTGGCAATCGTCAGGTCCTGTTTTAACAGCTCGACTAGATGCTAGTGGTCAGATTGTCTCAAGGAGTTCCCCAGCTGCTTAGACCCAAAAAACACCTTAAAGCTGGTTCTGGGGAAGTGCGGTCCCATAGTCAGCAGACTGAAACCGTTTCCCGAAAATCACCGGTTTGACCCATTTACGCCCACCTAGTGAATCCCAATGAGGACAGAGTGCTTCATGTGGCCGAAGCTCCCGAGATATGATCATATCCCTCCAATTACTATCCGGAGCTCGATAAATATTAAACCACCGTACGTTGTTCAATGCTATTCCCCCCCCCCATCCAGTGCACTGTTTCCGAATTCTAACGCTATCATAGACGTAAGTATGTCGACCGTCCGTCGGTGTTTCTGTTTATTGATCGGTTCTATCCAGCGGTGTAAGTGGGCCCCTATAAAAAGCACCCTTAGTCCGATTAGAAGGACTTTAATATGGCTGATAGGCCATAGAACGGTCATACCAAAACGACACACCACATGTGTAATTAAATACACCCTGAAATTTCATCTTAACAGCACGCACACAAACAAGTGATTCTCTCGAATAAGCAGCAAACGAGCAGTCCAGTAAGTAGTACAATACGACACTCTGGCTCAGCTGAGTCAGCTACAGATTCGCATCTACGCACTAACAGTTGGTAGAGATCGCCTCAACCTCAAACGGGTGTAGAACAAACTGTATTCAGTAAGGAATCACTGTATTTATGCGGTTAATGACGAGGATTTGGGAACAATTAGAATAAAAAGAGACCACGTTCAGTTTCTTCCCAAAACAGATGAGTCAGGCACTTCACTGAGGTACCAGAAGCATTTATAAATTATCATCATCCTCATTCTCAGATAAAAGTGTCACATCATTGCTCTCATCCATGTGATGACGAGTAGTTATCACAAGACAACAGTTCGGCCACCATTCGATCGGCCACGTGACAAGTCTTTGTTGCTCCAGATTACTGATCCAGCTGGCACAAAGTCAAATACAGTAATCTCTCGTGAGAGAGCCCTCCCGTTGAGTTCACAACCGCATTCACCATTGGTCTTTACCTGATATTCGAAATGGTCCATCACATTGCATCGGTCTCTACTGAAGATAGTGGAACCAGACAGGCGAAAAGCTGACAAGCTATCGTACGAATGCTCTCCCTTGTGCTGTGAATGCAGTAGTGACTCTGTAAATGGTATGCTTGTGAACTACAGATTAAAGAGGATGTGCCACGATAGATCATACTCCAGCTACCTAGTGAACACAGGAGGACAACCATCATCATCATCATCATTATCAGCTGTAAGAAGCGCGTACTTGTCATACAGTGGTTGTAGTTGCCACAGTTTCGTCCACGTGTGATTTGGGGAGGTGGGGTAGGTAGCTGAGCATTGGAGGCATGAGCTGATAAATTGGTGCGCAAACACAG
This sequence comes from Opisthorchis felineus, assembly GCA_004794785.1. Lineage (NCBI taxonomy): Eukaryota > Metazoa > Platyhelminthes > Trematoda > Opisthorchiida > Opisthorchiidae > Opisthorchis > Opisthorchis felineus. The sequence continues at coordinate 130,960 of SJOL01006398.1, read as the reverse complement.
GACTGTCCGTGGACTGTTAATTGGGGGGATTGGGAAGGGAGCTATGCATTGAAGGTAATAGCTTGGATGCACGAGCGCCATTGAGGGTGCGACTGGGCCATGTCTGACAATGTCTCTAATCATTGATTTGCCCCGTCGCGGGGTCCCATCCAGGGAGACGGCAATGACCAGCGCAGCTGAGTTTGCTGGTAATGACTTTCAAACATCGCTGCCAAGCCATTGTTTGACCTCTCCTGGCTCGTTTCCACCCTTCACGTGGTTCTGCAAAAAGAACCCTTCGAGGAAGTCGGTCGACTGGTATACGGAGCACGTGACCAAGCCAGCGAAACCGATGCAGTCTGATCAGTTGATCTATCATGGGTGAGTTATTTCTTCCGAATACCATTCGACGTACTTCAGCATTGCTGATCCTTCAGACTCGAGCAATGTTCTGGAGACATCGATGGTGAAACACTGAAACTCTTTTGACGTCCTCGGCGCGTAGCTGCCAGGTTTCTGATCCGTATAGTAATATGGAGCACACTGCAGCATGGGAATCCTGGCAGATTAACCTGAACTCGCTGGAAGTTTCATCTTATTTCCAGAGAAAGTCCATGTTCCGATCTAGAATTGTCGTGATGGTCGGGATGATATTACGGGACTTCACTGGCTGGAATTCACTTCCTTAAGGTTCGGTCGTGCCAGGAAGGCCAAAGAGGAGCAGTCAGACGAAGGACAGTGATTCTCCATGTTGTGAGGAATCGTAACGTTCGCTGTGACAGCAGTGTGAGAACAGTGAGATCTTTCCCCCAGGTTACCAGTATTTCCATATTAATGGAGGCCGCGATGCTGTTCACCTCCGAGGAAGGAGGGGGTTGGAAAACGTGGCTATAAAAAGTGCACACTCTGACTACCCGACCGTAACCGCCGGAGAAATATCCGATTCGGTCGAAACACGATCAAACTTATCAAGAGCCAGATGCGGCTGCAAATGCATTTGCAGTGCACAGTAGAATCAAGAGTGAGACATTTATGCATTACTGCTTGCTCCTCGGACTAGGCCAGCCCCATGCAAAGGAGTGTGATGGATTCCGAAGCCCGGTCACTTCTAAAAGGAAGTTAAAAATCGCTCAGCTGTAACACCCTTTCGGCGCCTAGGTGCCATGCCACCCGAAGGAAGCACGAGGGCTGGGATACTGCCAGGTTGCCCAAGCCTAGACAGGGGAAGTCGAGAGGCAGAGGTCGGGTTCGAGCCACGGGCCTTCCGGTCAGTAAATTCGCGCTCTAACCACCGAGCCATCTCGACATCTAAAAAGAAGTTAGACATATAACGGACTTCTGTCAGGTGTGGCAACCTTTGTTGTTGCCGTACAAGCTCTTATTGAAAGGAGCGGAAGAAAGGTTTTCTTCAAGGAACCTTCAAGCGTGTCAGATAAACATGTTTTCCTGACTGTGTTGCAGGCATCGTACAAAGTTTAGTCTATGAACGATAGCGCCAAAACCACTAAAATTGATGCATTGTCCAAACAACGTGGCCCCCTATATTAACGTATCTGCAAGGTGCTATCGGTGTTTCGTTTAAGTTCAAGGTCAAGGAAGTGAAAACAACCATTCGCTTCTGCTTCAGGCGGGTGTGCACAAGTAAAATTGCGCCTGATGGTCCGCAAAGGATGATCGGGAAGTCAAGACAACAGGAAGGTCGTCAACGACAAGATCTAGTCAACGGAGGATTGATTTAATAGATAGCTTATCGTCCTGACAAAAGATACATGCCAAAAGAGAGAAACACAATCGCATGATGAGGCTGGATAATCATGTATTGAATAAGTTGGATTACTTCTAAGGCGTCTTTCAGAATGTGTGCAAACAGCTCGTGACGAAATTATAGGAACACCAACGCTTTTCGCCATAATTCCACTTCGGATGGAGCTAATGTGATGACTTCTGGCCAACGAAAGATAAAACCCGTTGGAATTCAAACCCACAATTTATAACAATACCCTGTTGATCAACCGCCGTACATACGGACACTTTTTGATTTTCCGGTGGCACTCACTGGTATCTTAAATTTGACGCACTCGCACACGGACTAGAGCCTCTCAGCTTAGAAAATGAGAAAATTAATACTAAATAATTAATATGACTATGAAGCCTACATTCAGTCATTGGAATATTTAAAATTTCCACCCGCTGCCGTTAGAGAGGAGGGTGGGATAGTAACACGAGCAACGCAGTGGTTTTCGCCTACCACTCCATCAGAGACCCCGTTAAGAGTATTAGCATACCGAGTGCACAAAGGTACACACCTTCACAACTCCGAAATGGAGTTGACGAGGGCTCTGAAACAGAAGTTGAAACGCATTCATAAGGATGTATCGTCGTGATTTATACAAGTTTTGAGGCGAAATAACCGGGAATAACAATGGAACTCTTCCTGGACGGGAAAATACCATGAAATGGGCCTATAGTTTTGTCGTGCTCATTTTCGTTCTATTCTTGTAGATTGTGGGTATGGTCTTTTGATGGCATTCGTCGTTTTCTGAACAGAAATGATCGAATTCGTTGCACTTGAAGTGGAGGTGCGGTGAAAACGTGAGTTGTCTTACAATTTCATCGCGAGCTGTGTGATGGTCTCCGCAATAGCTCTAGTAAACTATTGGCTGATTCTGCGACGGCTCGCATTGATTTGATACGCTTTTCTACTATCGGTAAATTAGCAGTCGAATTCTTCACGTTCATTCATCACGTCATCGGTTGCTCACTCTTTGGTTCCTTCCAGTCGGACAGAGCGCCTGTGAACAGTATACAACGTTAACAGCCCACCTGGTGACTTATTAGGAATATACCGAAACGAGTGTACCAAAACGGCGATCACCACAGTGGCGAAGCACTTTCCGACGCAATTTGGTACCCACGTAACGCGGTCATCTGGCGCAAAGGACGTCATGCAATCAATAACTGTCTAGAACTGACAGATGCAGGATGCCTTCGGTATGAATCGATCAAGTCCCCCAACCACACAGTGGTGTCGTAGACACGATCCTTTAATGAAAGACCAAAAGGGAAAATTTGCCACCAGCCCTTTTCCGGCAGGAACCTAGACAGTTGGACTCTACAAGTTTCACAAAGATGCTAACAATGCCAAGTTTTTACCCACCTAAAGGCAATTAATGAAAAATCATCTGCATCAAGCTTTCTTGCACATTTAGTTCATTTGAAAAAAAAGATAATATTACTTACATTCATCGTAGAATCCATAAATTCGATTGATCGCAGCGCATTCATGGTTGCCGCGAAGCAAAAAGAAATTCTCTGGGTAGCGAATTTTGTAGGCCAATAGCAGACAAATTGTCTCTAGGCTCTGTTTTCCTCGGTCTACGTAGTCTCCGAGAAAGAGGTAATTGGATGCTGGTGGGAATCCGCCGTGTTCGAACAGCCGCAATAAGTCGGTGTACTGACCGTGAATATCACCTGGGGTGCGGAGCGAATGAGAAGTGTTTCGGTAAACATCAGACATGAAACTGAAGTGTACATACCATAACTGGACAACAGGTCACAAGTTTAAGATGTTGTTGCGCGCACAACTAGAATGATAAAATGAGAGCCTCCGTATCATCATGCAACTTTGCGGTTGCTTATGCGATTTTCCTTGGTCCCCCTACGGACCTAGTTCCAAAAACGGACCCACAAAAAAGGGCCCGTTTTTTCAATGCTGTGCAAGAGGACCCTACTTTCGTGTCCCGAAGAAGTTCAGGGAGCGCACATTACGATAGGCTGAACCATCACTCGGTTGATTGGACTGCTAAATGGCCATAGGTTATATACAACCTCTTCAACGAAAACCTTCGTCACACCAGACTATGTTTACTTCCAAAACAACGAGCCTCGCATCACATGAGCATACGGCCAACACAAATCTCAGTCGGTCGTTCCCATCCAAGCTACTGTGCTTTTACTTATCGTGCCACCTTGTTGCACTTTTTCATTTAGGGTCATACCATGGCATGACACTAGACCAATACCGTGTGGATCAAAACTGAGCCACCAGCATAGTCTACCGTCAAGTTCGTATTTCTTGACCAGCCAAGTAACAGTACAAAGTGAGCTAAACTAGATAATAACCTCGACTAGCTACGCTCCCGAACTAAACGCACGAGTCTAAAGTCAGCCCGCTCGATTGCAATACAGTCAACTGCGCGAACTGTTCAAACATTCGGTCAGTTTGTGACAGCAACCGGCGAGGCAAGGACGTCAAAAGTACAGTGGTACGATTGGTCGACTGTACATGGAAATCAGAAAATGAATGTTCTCTATATTTGAAAATAACACTTTGGAAGTAAGGAATTAGCGATGAAATACCTAGGGAAGCTTGAGGTCCTCGGAACGAAGTGGTCAGGTCTCGGCCATACAGTAAAACTGTGCTCATAGACTTTTTCTAGACAGGGCCACCAAAAAGTAATCAAAATAAGTCTCTAATGCCACGGATGACGCAGGTTTGTGAATACTGCGCGAGACTTGATAATTCGCACACTCACTTCTTTCGCCGTGCATTCACGGGCGATATACAGGTTCACAACAGTCAGCAATTCCACGAGGAAACATGTAAGTCAAACACACAGTTAGGCACTCGGGAAAGTGTTATCTCAATGTGGCACGGAGTGCTATTCAGAGCTTTCTTATTTCGACTCTCCCACCTTACTTATGTCAACGGACCACCCTACCGGTTTCCACATAACCTTCATATGTGGTTGGTTAGTACTAAAAACTAGCCACCAATAAAGCAAAACTTCGGCAGCGTGTAAATGCGGTTTTCTGCGCGATGCTGTTGACTGGATTGATCAGTAGAGTCGAAAGGTGAGAAAACCCATCTTGGTGAGATAGCTCAGGGCTTACGGTGCGGTTTTACTGACCGGAGGGTCCTTGGTTCGAACCCAACCTCAACACCTCGACTGCTTCTGTCTAGGCTTGGGTAAAGTGTCAGCATCTCAGTCCTCGTGCTTCTTTTGGGTGCCATGGCAGCCATGCACGGAAAGGGTGCTATAGCGGAACGATTATTATTTATTATTCCATGGGTGTAGGTGATCCATTCAAATTTGTGAGAGATACGGCAGTGACAGATTTACTATGAGACACACTAACTAACTATGGCATGTCAAACGCGTTGGCTACAGTGACAGAGTCGACGCAGATTCACAGTGAGTAGGTCAAGCGGTGCCTACGACGATAAGCTGTATAATACCAAGGAAGTGCGATCTCCGTTCGGAGGCATACTAATAACTGAGTGGTCCATCCACTTACTCAACATAGTTCCTGGCTGTCTACGAACCCTGTCGGTTTACTTAGACGCCAAACTAGACACACATGGAGCCAAATAGTGGAACGGCTGGTCGACACTACCTATGTTAGGAATTGAGGCGTTTAGGTCCACATCTTCACCCTTGTTGCTTCATCGATAAAGGTGCAACAACAAACTAGACACGAGCTTAGAGTCCAGTGACTGACCGGAGCTTGAAAAGGCCTGTGTTGCTATCCTAGGGACCCCAATGTTGTGTCATGTCAGCCACTATCATGCGGATAGAGCATATCTCAGGGATGCTGGCATTCCAACTTGGTGAGAGCAAAACAAAATAGTTCAGAAATGAGGCAAGAAATCTGTTCTATTCATGAGGATATTTCGAACCAAGGAAGCTCTGGGGGTCACATTCTACTCGGAATTCGACCCGTGATCAACAGCTATCCCCCGTCTCTACAGCTGCGAAGCAGTGAGAGCTACAAGTTTGTGGTAGTTACGTAAATTCACATTCCATCGGACCATGAGCCGATCCGCAAAGAGGGTTGTCACCTTGCGATACCAAAGACCTAGAACGTGTCACGTGAATATGAACAACAATGGTAACTATAGTGGATTAGCTTCTGCATACGCTGGATGCGTGGGTGAGTGGTGTGCGCGTGTCTGTAATTGGCACGGTTATCCTTCGGACGGCCGTCCCGTGACATCGATCTACGCATGCGAAAGTGTGGGCGCATGAACTGGAATGCACTGTGTACAGTTTTCTCACTGTAGATTTGTAGCGTTTCGCTTTTCAGTTATCCACCAACTCACAGTTCGTACGATTCACAACAGAATCGGAGTCTGCCTGTGCGTATTTATCTCAGGCACGGAACAAAAACAGACGTACAGACTTTATAAAAGGCCTACAAGAAAAAGCAGAACACTGAAAATTTTCCTTTGTTTAGTTCGTTAACGTAGGCAAGCGTTACCACATGTCTAGTGATATGGCAACATAAGTAAAGTACTCCTTCTCTAATACTTTTGTTTCTGATTTTTTTTACTATGATTTACAGTTACCGAAAACCGACTAACTGACAGCTTGCAAACTAGCCACCCACTAGCTAACATTACTAACCACTGACAAACAACGCCTATGGAAAAGCTCGGGAAATGCTGCTCATAAATTTATGGCCGGCCACGCGCATTATCTTTAGGAATAAAGACTCATGAAAAACTTATCCCCACACCGATTTAACAAGTGACACGTGTGTGTGTACAGAACGAGCTGGATTTGCAGCGTCTACGGTCTTACTTTCGCTCGGCGATTAGGACTGATTGGCCACTAGCAAACACAGCGAACTGCTGGCAGACAAGAATTTTACCACACATGTGTCTGCCCTCTGAGGATGTTCGGTCACTGGACCTGTGGCGACCAGAAGCGACTTTTAGTGACCACCATCGTACAGAATAGACGAAACACACGAAACGATGGTTATCCACAGTGCGCCATATGGATGTGATTTGGACCCGAGTTCTCAAAAAAACAGATAACAAGTCCATCGGAATTAGACACTGGGTCAAGCTATTTAGCTGGAGCTGAGCAACATTCTTTAAAGCGCCGACCATTTCAGTGTGTCAAGACTGCAAAAGTGTCACAAATGACTTTCCACAGACCTTATCGTACGGACTAAACCAAACTAAATTACGTATAACTACACAATGCCATGTGAATGTGACATACAAGTAATGCAGGTCACAAGTTCACCCGAAGTAAAAAGTTAGGTTATTCCCATTCTAGTCGAGAGATGACTTGTTCTAATGCACTGGGTATGCACGAAAATCACCAGTTAAACAATGAATTAAATAATTATGCATATGCTCGGCAATCCTAGCTGTTCTCAGTTAGGCAAATAACTTTGCATATTTTCATTATGACGATCAAACATTCTAAACAACAGACAACCGACAGTTCCAAATCCTACAATACATTCAAGTTGGGGCACTGAGTAAAACCCATCCGGAGAATATCACGGAAAAGAAAATGGCGAGCTGTATTTTGATCCATATACTGTTATATGCAACTTGAATATCACACGCTGCGGCCCTTATCTGTATTGTACCGTATACTTGACATGAATTTTCATGACGGTGTCGCCTGAATGCCAGTACGTAGGGCAAAAATGCAACTTCGAACTTATTCCGTTTTGCTTAGTTACGTCCACCCAAATACATGGTGCTTCAGCTGGCTAACTGACAACGAGCAGTAAGCAACAGAAGAAAGCTAGAATATATATATATATATATATGGGCAGAACCAATCCAAAAGTCAGGGTGAAATCCGAATTATGGACTCCCCACTTAGTAGCTAGCGCCTTATCCACTGATCTCTCTCAACAATGTCGCAACGCTCGAACATGCGTATCGACAGGATAAGAAACTTCAACTCAGCACTCAGTGCGTCCAGCTCTAGCCCTTCCTATTCACATTCTATGATACTTTTTTTCCTCCACAGTTGTGTAGTAGTTATCCATCCGCACCTACCTCCATACTTCCATCGATGACGATGAAGTTAGCGCCAGGAGAACTAACCAACTAAATACATGTGTTTAACTTTTGAAAAAAACCTAGCTGAGGGGACGGATGCAATCATAACTATGTGAAAAGCATGCCTCAAACGTACTTACCGCAGATTTGCAGAGGGGCTTCCAATTCAAGCAGTATTGGCTGAGCAAGAAAGATTTCACGAGATTTCTCACATATATAACGAATCTCATCCTCTTTCATCTCCACCAAAGTACCTGGTCTGCCACATCGGACTAGCAAACAAATTAATCGGTTCAACGACGAGAAAGAGTACCTTCTAAAAGACGCTCGATGAAAGCGTCAATATTGAACTCTTGAACCATGAGACTAGTGGGCGCTTAGTTTTCAGGGAATTTCAGGGAGGTCCAAATCCACACGAACCAAATGCGCCCACAAAGAAAGGGGACGTTGAGACGAAAAGGTCACACCAACTACTGCAATTAAAAGGGCAACGGCAAGACAGAGGTAAGCGTTTGTAAACAAGAGTACACCTAGCAAAGGGCACTCTGAAGGTAGTTATCAGAGTTATCGACTAATGTACAGAGAGCCAAGCCCGAGTGTGCTCTGGAAGACAGGGGCCGACCACAATATGAGAAGTCAAACATCAACAGATGGTCAGAGGGGGTGCTGACAATCAACGTACCACGAGATGGTCATAGTCTACAAAATCTACTGCACTCCTGAAGGACCACTAACTGGTCCTTCCCTACGTGTTCATCGATGACTCCACTTTTCCGAAGACCGGGTAATACATGGAGCTATGAAGCACAAGTATTGTATTGACGTGTGTGGAAAGCTGCTGGCTTCCATCAGAACTAACTCCTCAAGGTGGAAACATCATATAAACGTACACGATAGAAAAAAATTGGTGATTACCTTGAAGCACAGTCATCCTCGTCAGCGACTGGACGACATCAGTGTTCAACACTAATGCTTCGCTGACGTACAGCCATGATTTATTTGAAAGCCTTCTTGTGAAGAGAAGAGTAAAAGTAGACGGCGAAGGAAATTAGTGCTATCATTCCGACGGGCCTACACCTCCAGACATTCATTCAGGCAATCTGGATAGAAAATGACAACTACAATTGACATCGATTAGCAGCCAAATCTTTCAGCGTCTCCAACCAGGCGCAATGGGGATCCCGCAGTTCTCATCCTGGAAGGCGAGTAACACCGAAAGCACCCAAACGTTTCGTAATTACTTCCATACCCCTCTGCCAGGTCAAGGACTGACTGTTCCTCTGCTTCCGCGACTCCGAATTGGGCACGGAAAATAAAACTCTCTTCGGCAAACGGTGGTTAGGCATATGCAACACATGTCCCAACCAACACAGCTTCTGGTGCTGGACACATTCTTTAATGGAATTACCCGTTGCACAACCGAAAACTCGCTTTCTAATTGCCTCGTTGCGGATTCGTCGATACCAACCCACACGAGATATGGTTCTGAGACAACGATTGTCAAACACCTGAAGACGTCTCAGTTCCACTGCTCGAACAGGCCAAGTATCATAGCCATCCAGCAAAACAGCCCGTACTGTCGCCTGAGACACACGTCCCTTGGGATTCCGGGATATACAGTTTTGACGCCATAGGTGTCTCGAATTAGCAAACACGATCCTAGCCTTGCGGATCCGTACATAGATCTCATCTATCACATTACAACCAGAACTAATACAACTTCCAAGATACGTAAAACGCTCCACAACTTCCAGTGCCTCTCCCTGGATTGCACGTGGTGTGTTCAGCGACTGCATGTCCACACTTTGTGGATGCAAAGTGTATACCAAAGAACTGGATGACTTTAGTCAGCTCAACCAAAAACACCCGCACCTTCTCCTCCTCTTCGAAGACGAGAACGATGTCGTCTGCATATTCCAGATCGACGAGGTTTTCGTTAGCAGCTATTTGAACGGGGTTTTGAAAACCTTCCAACGTTCGTCTCATTATCTCTTCGAGCACAAAATTAAACAGGAATGGAGAGAGTGGGCCGCCCTGGTGGACACCACTTTATGTACGGAAGCCTTTGGGGAGCTCTCTGTATACTCTCACACCATGGAAGTCTGAGAATACAAAGAACTTATTATGTCCACAAACTTCCGGGGACTGCCTTGATGGGCAAGTGTGTCAAGGAGAACAGACCACTTCACTGAGTCGAATGAGCTTTGAAAATCCAAGAATGTTAAAATTGTGGGGTTGTCTGTACATATGGCGTTGTCCTAACGCCTGGTCGAGTGTGAAAATTTGATGAACGCAACACCTACCAGGCCAGAATCCCGCTTGCTGCTCTCGAGTCAGTGGTCCACAAGCCACCATAAGACCACGAAGGAGAAGTGACGCCAAGAGTCTTGTTACGACCGAGGTCAAGCTGATCACCTGTGATTACCACATTCACTACGAGCCTTTTTTTTTGAAAATAGGCACTATGACCGATTCTCCTTAGTTGTCCGGGACAGGCTCTTTTTCCTAAATGCAGGAAAACAGATCAGACAAGCGGTGATTGAGGACTTCACCCCCAACTATGAACCATGCGGGTGAGAGGTCAGCCAGATCGGTGGCGATTGAGAACATATGCAGTCACAAAACCCGAGGCCATAGGGGTTCCAGGTTCACCATCCAGGGTTCTGTTTCAGCCGTCACGAAGCTACTGGACCTTACCGTGGTGTGGCGGCTTGTGTACCTCGGCGACCCATTGAGCTGTACTGGGGGGGGGTGGACGCGCGACACTCACAGAGCCTCTCATACCAGGTTGGTCAGTAGGTAGAGGTCTGACGAACACAGTCTCCTGGCCCTCCAGGTTGGGGGTTAGATTATGTGTGGTGACGTGTTCCGTAAACATGGTAATGTACTTGCATTTCCAGCCCAACACCGCTGCCTTGCCGTTGGGCTTTTGAGCCAAAGGCTTTGGTTGAAGACCCTAATCGTCCTCCTGTCTAGGTGTGGGCGCAGTAGCAGTCCTCGTACAACCATGACATTTACAGTTAACAATACTCTCATGTCACATCGGCTGTCGTGTGGTGCCATCAGCCGGGTCGCCTTACTTGCTGCATACAGCAGGGCGGGTAAGCGAAAACATGCTGCTGCTGACGCCTCCCATTTTACACTTTCGCGTTTTCCGTCTTCCGCCTTCCCCCACCCAAATTTGAATACTATTTAAGCAGGTCCCAGCTCTAGGACTGACCGTTTTACTCGCCCTGCATCACACTCAGCTGCAGCTTCTGTACGTCCGAGTTCAGTCACAACCCTAAACGCTAAAACAAGTCTGTTTTCAAACCCTGAAGGCCTGTCTACTTAGCCACCTTTAATGTTCGCACACTGAAGCAAGCAACTCAACAGGTGGCCATTGCTCGAACGTTGGATTCCCTCTGCATCGATGTATGTTATCTGTCAGAAACAAGGACACAGGACGCAAGTACTGTGATCGAACTGACTGCCCCTTCGCTCTATTTCAGATTCCGGTTGCGCACCTCTGATTATGCAGAGGCCGCTGCAGCTGGATATTTAAAAAAATCGTTCAGCTGTAGCACCCTTTCAGTGCCTAGCTGCCATGCCACCCGGGGGAAGCACGAGGGCTGGGATACTGCCAGGTTGCCCAAGCCTAGACAGGGGAAGTCAAGAGGCAGAGGTCGGGTTCGAACCACGGACCTTCCGGTCAGTAAATTCGCGCTCTAACCACTTGAGCCATCTCGCAGCTGGATATGCTGGGGTGGGTATTGTATTGAGCGAACGAGCAGAAGCGTCTCTGCTTGATTGGATACCCGTTGATAGTCGCCTCTTTTCGGTTCGTTTGGCAACATCTGTGAGAGAATCTAGACGAAGTGAGGTCTGTCACACCTTGTTTATTGTGTCTGCTTACACCCCAACTGACTGTAGCTCTGAATCTGCCAAGGACAGTTTCTATGACGCTCTCGGTGCCCTTCTACAGCGGGCTAGAAGCTCAGATATCGTTGTGGTTGTTGGTGATATGAACGCCCAGGTAGGTAGACTAAGTGCTTCTGAGGGCCGGATTGGGTGGTCGTCTTGGTTTGGACACGAGACGCACGGACAACGGAGGTGTGTGCCGATCAAAGACTGTTCCTTTGCAGTACCAACTTCCGCAACAGGGGAAATCGCTTGACAATGTGGTGCCCACCGACAAACCAGCCCCGAATCCAAATAGACCACATCGCCGTCAGTTATCGGTGGCGAGGGTCGATCACCGTCTGCCGCTCATTCTGGAACACCAGCGTGGACTCCGACCATGCACTTGTACGGCGCTGCTTTTCATTGCGCTTTTCTGGTGTACGCAAAACGCGCACACCTCGCTTGGCCATTGGGAAGCTGGTGGACCCAGAAGTCACACGAAACTATCAGAACCAGCTCCTCGAATGCCTGCCCTCGGGCCAGGCCGGCCTCCTACAGCCAAGTGGGTCAGACTATTGAGTCACTGGCTCCAGGAAGGGTCCCCCAAGGAAACCCTAAAAACCGCTGTCTCGGGGTTCAGACTCTTGAGTCAGAGGCTAGGGGCAGGGTCCCCGGACAAAACCCTACATCCTCACACTGTCCTGTGGGTCAGACTTTTGAATCAAAGGCTCAAGGTGGGGTACCTCAGCTAAACCCCCTTCTTCGGCCTGGGCAACCGGGAAGTATCATTTGCCCTTGCAGCTCTTCGCTCACCGGCCTTCTCCCTCACTCCCTCCCAACCCATCGTACAATGCAGTGCAATCAACTCATCTGCCAAAACCCTAGCCACTGTTCCGTGTCTAAACCATCGCCCAGAAAAATAAACCAAAATAATCACCTACTAACCTCAAAAGATCTGATCCACGTTGCAACATTTAATGTCCGTACTCTATGTCAAATTAGGCAACAGGCATCCCTTGCTGAAACCTTACTTTCCCTCTCTATCGATGTGTGTTATGTTTCCGAAACACTCATACAAGACCCCTCTTCGGTCGTGCTCCTCAAGCCGCTTAGGACGAGACCAGATGTTCCACATTTCACTCTTCGGGTATCCGGTGATCCTGATGCAACGGCTCGTGGTATCTACGGTGTGGGAGTTGCACTCAGCCCCGAGGCTGAAAGCGGCTTACTGGACTGGATCCCAGTAAACAGTCGTCTTTGCGCTGTGCGGTTGTCTGTCTCAATTAAGATTAACACAGGTCGATGTAGTAAACAGTGTTTGTTTGTCGTATCAGCATATGCCCCAACAGATAGCAGATCTGAGACTGAGAAGGACGAGTTTTATCAAGATCTGTCAGGACTGTTTCGGTCGGCAAGAAGGAGGGATATAGTAATCCTGGCGGATGATATGAATTCCCAAGTTGGACGATTAAGTCCGGAAGAAGCACAGTCAGTTGGTAAACTTAGTAAACTCAGTAAACTTAGTCGGGTCGGCAGCTGCCACCTCCCCGGATGGGGACCCAGGGACTCAAATCACCAACGGTTAATGACATTGGCAGAAATGGCCCAATAGCGCAATCAGTGGCTCTCGTGCATCAAAGCTATTGCCTTCAATGTGTAGCCACCCAATTTCCGAACAAACTGAACAAGCCTTCGCCTCCAGGGCTTGGTTGTATGTCCCACACTCCTGTTTTCCGGTGATCGAAACTGTAGCAGCTGGAACCAGTGTGCCTATGGTACACGGTTTATAGCTGATAAATTGAACTGGACTGCATTGACGGCATAGCTCTTCTTGGAACTGACGCCAGCGTAATGCAGACATTACATAATCTAGCTAGCTCCGACTTAGGGTTTGGCATGCCCTTCAAACCCGCAAAGTGTAGGGTGCTGCTGCAATACTGGGCGGGCTACAACCCTGACCTCATCTTTGCGGATGAACCGAGGTAGCTGGCAAACTTGCCTATCTGAGCAGTTGTATCAGTCCCGGTGGTCTAGCCAAAGTTATTTTCACCTGGATCGGGAAAGCCAGGGCAGCCTTTGTGAACCTGTATCAAGTGTGCCATAGGTACGACATCAACGTAATTGTCAATGGTCGAGTTTACAACGCTGTGGTGCACTCCATATTACTATACGGGTCAGAAACCTAGCCGCTGCGCGCTGAGGATGTCAAAGAGGGCGAGATGGTCAGTGGTTAGAGCACGAATTTACTGACCGGAAGGTCAGTGGTTCGAACCCAGCCTCTGCATCTCGACTTCCCGTGTCTAGGCTTGGGCAACCTGGCGGTATCCCAGCCTTCATGCTTCCCTCGGGTGGCATGGCAGCTAGGCACCGAAAGGGTGTTGCAGCTGAACGATTTATTGTATTTTATTATTTTTCGAGGATGGTAAAACACTTTCAGTTTTTGACCATCGATGTCTCTGAAGCACTGCTCGAGTCTGGTGAAAACATCAGATCAGTGGTGCTGAAGTACGTCGAACGGTTTTCGGAAGAAATAACTCGAGCATGATAGATGAACTGATCACACTCCATAGGTTGCACCAGCTTGGTCACATGCTCCGCATGCCAGTCTACCGACTTCCTCGAAGGACTATTTTGCACAACCACGCGAAGGTTGGAAACAAGCCAGGGGAGGTCAAACAATGATTTGGCAGCGAAGTATGAAAGCCATTATCAGCAAACTCAGCTGCGCTGGTCATTGCCGTCTCCCTGGATGAGACCCCGAGACGGGACAAATCAGTGAGTAGAGACATTGTCAGACGATCTCAGTCGCGCTCTCAATAGCATCCGTGCATCCAAGCTGTTGCCTTCACTGCATAGCACCCCTCCCTATCCCCCCAATCAAAGGTCCACTGAAATCCCTGTATTTATGAATCAATTATATCGGCTACCGCCTACAGTGCGTAGCTACCCAATCACCTCAAATCATCGGCGAACGAGATTGTGACAGCTCTAACCACTGCACGGCAAATACGCGGCTTTTTACAGATGGTGACGATTATGATGTTTTCGTTGTTCTGAGAAAAAGTGCAACAGGGCTGTAAGCCATCTCTGATGACATCAGAATATTCGTATCAAGCCTCGAACTGAAAGTCAATGCCAATGTGACGAATTTCTAACTAAAAGCCAAATAAGTCCTAGATGACGGCAAAATCACTCAAACTTCAGCCTTCAATCCACAACGCTAATAAGTGAATGGGCTAAAATGAAAAACCAACGACCGAATGGCGAGGTCGGAAGAAAATGGCCCTAGCAACGTCCAGAAATTGACCACACAATGTAGCTTCACGTAAACAAGGTGCTACTATTAGCACACACATTGGATTCGCCTCAAGTGCTCCAATGTGGTTGGGGGTATCATAGAATTTGTTTAACCTGGCCACCTCACACTTCCCAAGAAATTCTTTGGAGACTTGTAACTAACATGGTTTCCATTGAGAATGTCATATTCACAGCCTTTTCGTGACATAGGTTTTATTCCGAATATGGAGAGTAAAATTGAATGTGCGGCGCTTTAAACAGATTCGCAGACCATTAGTTACCCGTTTGGATGTGCTGGGTAAACCCTATAATAACATAATAATCGTTCAGCTGTAACAACCTTCCGGTGCCTAGTTGCCCTACTACCCGAAGGAAACACGAGGGCTGAGATATTACCGGGTTGCCTAAGCCTAAAGAGGAGAAGTCGAAATGCAGAGGTTGGGTTCGAACCAGGGGTTTTCCGGTCAGTAAATAGGCGCTTTAACCACTGAGCCATCTCGAGCTATGTCGAATGACTGCGTGAAATCAGACCATTTAAGGATCAGTGGAAATCCTGGGAAACAAAATAGCACTGGGCTCCAAGCATATCCGGTCTCATCCAAAAGGCACAAACTGTGATTTCGGCCATCGGTTACCAGTAGCACGCGATGGACGCGTGAGTTCCCACGCTACGCACTAGGCCATTTGAACAAAAGCGTCAATTTGCCTAAGAGACCTTTTTCTGGTGTAGAATATAGGAAAGTATGAGACCTACAATTATACACTGTACTGACACACGAATGAGTACTACAAAATAGGCACAAACTCACGTTAATAGTTTGAACACTACTGGAAGTTTGTGATTAGTTACATATGCTACATCTGTGAGACAGCTAATGGGAAGATGCTACACCAGCCTATAAGCCAGGGCTCCCTTCAAACTGACTTACCCGATTTACGCACCCTACTGTAGGCTGCTAGTCTGGAAAATTTCGACCGACTTAAGCTGTCTCCCAGAAACACAGTTGCATGGATCCAGCTCAAATCTCCGGCAACCTCTTTGAAAGTCTGATGCTACTCCCACTGCTCTGGAGATCCAGTAGCAACACGTTCCAGCACAGTAGGGGTGGGAGTAGTTCTGGGTCACCAGTACGAAAACAGATTGAGAGCACATATTGTGCAACGAGGTTAGTAGGTTCGACAAGGGCAAGTATAAATAGAACGATTAAACGACACTCTCCGTCGCCAGTAGGGATGCAACATGCGACCGTACTTGCGAAATCACCATCATCACCACAGACAGTAGCGAGGGCACTAAAGTTTCGCTGTCACGAAGCTTATCTAGTTGCCTTTAGAGCCCTAAACTGAAAAGGGGTGGATAGGGAAGGGACCCGGTGCCGGCCTACCTCAAGTATTCTAAGGTCCCCACACCTCCAAACGCTAAATCAGACAACTTGGAGAGAAACCAACAAAATGAATGCCACTGGCATCAGTTAGCCACCAATTCTTCCAACCACTCCAGTTAAATGCAGAGATGGTGACGTGGTCATTGAAAGCGCACTGCGCCAATACCCGAACTTTTTCGGTCTTTTCATACCCTTCTGTCAAATCATATGGTACCTGCCACTTATTTCGAACCATGCTGAAGGGGCAATGAAGATCACCACTAGCCTCAGTAGATGATGATTGGGAATAGGTCACACATGGCCGGGACACCGCGGTCGATGGTATCAGAAAAAAATTGATCAGCTGTAGCACCCTTTCGGTCCCTAACTGCCATGCTACTGGAAGGAAGCACGAGGGTGGGATACTGCCAGGTTGCCCAAGCCTAGACAGTGGAAGTCGAGAGGCAGAGGTCAGGTTCGAAAAACGGACCTGCCGGTTAGTGAATTCGCTCTCTAACCACTAAGCCATATCGCCCAGGAGGGTTCTGCGACTGAAGGACCTGCTGCACAATTAAACACGGCTTCTAACTACCAAGGTACAGACGCCATTTAGTACCAGCAACGTCTCTAAGACACCGAAAATCCGAAGACGTCTCAGATCATTTGCCCACAGAGGCAACCACACAACGATACGGGCCACACTGCAGCTTGACACACGCGGCACTTAGGATCCAACGATGTCTTTTTTGACGCCATAAATGAAGTAAATTAGTAAATATGATTTGGGCCTTTTGGATCCGTGCAGTGACATACTTCAGATGCACTTCGGTCAGAGCTAGTTACGACACAACTGAGGAGTTTCAAACCTGACTGAACGAACTGGCTATATCAAAAAGGGATTTACATACCTAAAATCACTTCTCACGTCAACAGGCAAACCAACCAAAAGCTTTCACCATGTCGTATTGATGGAAGCTAAGTGCTATACTTGCCCTACAGTACCAGGAAGGCCAGAGGGTAGCAGCCATCTCTGTTGAACAGGCAACCATATTTCGAGGCGCGACTGTGCGCCTCCAGTAGTTTTCTAGCCAGATCAGCTCGATACTGTTGAGTTAATGACGCTCGTCAAAGTTGACGAACGGAATCGCTCTGCTTCGGCATGCGCAATGGTGGTGGAAAGCAAACTGATAACCAAGCCCCACAACGGCATGGTCGGAGTCAATTCGCGCAACCCAGAAGGGGCTCCATCGGTAACCGACAACCAACTGATCCAACTAAGTCCGAGCCCAAGCTCAGTGGATAAGGCGCGAAGTCCCGTGGTTCGAACCCAAACTTCCCAGCTCGACTGCTACTCTCTAGGAAGTATCTCAGCCACAGTGCTTCCTTCGGATAGCGTGGCAGCTAAGCAACAAAAGGGTGTTACATCTGAACGATAACTTTGTTTAATTACCAACTAAGTACATGACTGGCTAACTGTTGTTGGCCTCAAAGTAACTCTAGAGCTGAAAGTATGCATTGGATATGAACAGATGACGTTCACTCAAGAAGTCGCTCTTTGATATCTATACTCGTGAGGATCAACCTGGATTTCACCCTAGCCGACTATACCTTTACCTTGAAACAAGTTCCTGAACAGTGCCGATCTTTCGAACGTATCACGTTGGGAGTTTTTCTTTATCTGAAAGCTGCTTTTAACTCTATCGATCATGGAAAAATTTGGCCATGCTTGGTGTTCCTTCTAAATTTATATCCCTTATGAAGCCACTGTCAACAACTTCCCTGGACGCGTACGAGTATACAGCAACCTTCCAGCTGAGTTCACTACGTCCAATGGTGCCCTCTCACCAGTGTTCTTCAACTCTGTCATTAATGTGCTGCTTGAAACTTCTCTGCCTGCCTCTGAAACCCTGGGGGTCGAAATGTTCCCAATGCATTCACTCACACACTGAGTGTGCGGACGATATTGCTCTCCTCGGTTCAGATCCTGCAAAAATGCAGCTTATCCTAAATAACCTAAGTAATTCTGCCGCACGGTTTGGCATGCGCTTCACACCTGAACAGTTGTAAGCTCCTGTGGTTCCGACACATATGGTGCCAGCATGACGTCAGTTTACTTATCACTGGCATAGTGTACATTAAGGCATTGCAAGCCACACTGCTTTATGGGCCAGAAACATGGCCCCTAAGCGCAGAAGACGTACGAAAGCTGTCAGAGTTTGACCATCGGTGTCCATAAAGCACTGGTTGGGTCTGGTAGAAACATCAGATTAGCAATATTGAGGTACGCCGGGAGGTTCTAAGGAAAATCAACTCTCCCACGATAAATGAGCTAGTCACAGTCCGCAGGTTACGATGGTTAGGACCTGTACTCCGCGAGCTAGCTAGGTAGTAACGACGTCGAAATCACCAAACAAACCTTGGCCCCTACAACACGTCGAGGATGGCGTTGTCGTCGGTCAGGTCTTAACGAACAATTCAACCTTTTGTAATATTCCACTGAGGTTTCATTTTCTCTCTGTTGTAACCAACTGACCACAGCGCTCTTTCTTCCATTGGTTCATCTGCGATATAGCCTATCTTCAACCGGTCTCCTTTGTCTGCTTCCTTTGGATTTCCCACTCAAGTAGTTAGGCTATCAAACACTATAGAATAAGCTCCGTCAACCTCCCGAACCACCCAGCTACCACAAAACTACAACAGTCGTTTCGGGGGACAACTGAAAACAGTTGCGTACGGTGAAGAGGGACATGAAGCAGCTCGGTTTTCATACGGTCTACGTAGTCCGTTACTGGAACTGACACTGGATCGCGACTTGTGCACAAATGACAGCCGATCGCCGTACTTGGTTGGTGTGTATCCGGGACATTTCTGGAGCCGACCATTTCTGTCTCAGGAGGGAGTCGCCCGAAAGTAAAGTATCACTGTAATAAGCACCACTGTATTGTGTTTCGACAGAGACGCACTTCGGTCCGGTGTTATATCAGCTGAGGTCAAGTACACGTCAACGTTTAGATTGCTGTTCGAAAATCTACCATCGTGTCTGCTAGGATTCAAGTAATCTCAATACAGACAGACTACAGGCTGGCTCCATTAGTAAGTTGGACGCAGTTCATGTGTGCCGATCTGTAGTACTTCAGGGCAAGTCAGTTCCACGTGACCAGAAGTCCGACCGAACCAGACAGTTTTATGGATCAAAAACATGTCCTGTGCAGAGAGGATATGGGAGAACGTTCAAAGCTCGGCAGTCAAGACTGGAAGGAACACCTCATGAGCTGGTACCTACCATTACTAGCTCAAAAGCCAAAACAGACCGACCAGGCCGCTGTGGGCTATCAAAGGAGGAATTAATCAATTAATTAATTAATTAATTAATTAATTAATTAATTAATTAATTATTGATAATCGTTCAACCGTAAAACCATTCCGGTGTCTTGCTGCCATGCCAAACGATGGAAGCACGAGGGCTGAGATACCGCCGGGTTGCCCAGGTCACAGCTAAAAATATTATCACTCCACGTGGTGTCACCGGCCGAGTTTCCTTACTTGCTGCATACAACAGAGCGGGTAAGGGAAAACATGCTACTGCTGACGCCCACCTTCCTTACACTTTCAAGTTTTCCCTCTTCTATCCTGCCATCCCAACTTGAATACTATCTTCGCAGGTCCCAACATTAGGAATGGCCGCTTTGTTCGCCAAGGACCACGCTCAGCTACGTCCGACTTGACTAAAAACCCTCAACTCCTCGAAGTCTGTTTTCAAGCCCAGAAAGCCCGTCTACTTAGCTGTATTTGATGTTTGCGAACTGAAGCAAGCAGGACAAGCAGCTCTTGCCTGTACGTCGGATTCCCTCCGCATGCTGTCCACCCGAAGACAAGGATCGAGGATGCAAGTAGTGTAGTTAGACTTCATGCTCCCTCGCTGTCTTCTAGGTTCCGGCTGCGCACCTCTGGTGATGCGGAAGCCGCGATATCTGGATATACCGCGGTGGGTATTGTGTTGAGCGATCGAGCGGATGTGTTGCTACTTGATTGGATAATCGTTGGCAGTTGCCTCTGCAGTTTGTTTGAAAACGTCTGTGAATCTCGAGAAAATGGGGTCTGCTGTGTCTGCTTACACCCCTGCGGAACGTAGCTCTGAACCTAACGAGGTCAGTTTTTATGGTGCTCAAGGTGTTCCTTTACAACGGGCTAGAAGCTAAGATATCGTTGTGGTTGCTGGTGACATGAACGCCCAGGTAGGTAGACTGAGGACCTACTGAGGCCAGATAGAGTGGTCGTCTTATCCGCCGCTGTTTTTGGTTGCACACACTCCGCATAGTCACTGAGATGCTCGTGGACCTGGAAATCAAACAAACCGGCTCCCCCAACGCCCGTCGGATGGTCCTATGTAAGATGTTAACGGTCACTGAGGAGGGGTATCCCAAGCGCTACCCAATGCCCCATTTCTTTTTCTTTGCACTACAAGGCTTTATTCAAGTAAAGTGACATGGTCGTATGGCAGTGAAGCATCACTGTTCTCATCTGGCATGACTGTCAGTGATGATTATTACGATGACAACCAAAACTCTGGGGATGTCAAAAGCCAGCTGTCCCAGAGTTTGAAGGATGATACAGGAAACTGACGGAAATTACAGGCGGGCGAAAGCTCACTAGGGCCACTGAAGACGACTGTCGGTATTTGCACTCCGTCAATTCCACTAATTTCAGACAATCAAGTGCCATTGATATCTGCGAGATTGACGGAACGCCTATTGCTAATGTATACCCACGTATTAATCCTTGCATAAAAAAACATGGTTCTTATTACCACCAAGAACAGAAACAGAAATGTCAGTGCCGACAATGGCGCATTACTGACATATATGTACGCAGAGTGGGTCTCTATCAGGGAGCCCACAACTAAACAGGACAATCAGGGCCCTCAATCGAAGCCCGACCGCAAGGCGGCGTACTAGCACAGTTTTTAACAAACAAGTCGCCACACATGTTCAACCTCCACCGGAAGAAACAGAGTTCCGCTTACCGGCCCTGCACATCCAACTTTATCTTACACACTAGCCAAGGTACCTATTCGGTCGTGCCAACAAATTCCCACGCTGCACAAAGGATATACGCAGCAATTTTTTTCCTGAAAAATAAGGTATCTGGGAGGAGACAACTTCCTACTGAACTATTAAAACCTGACGGGGACGTTTCATTCCACCAAAGCACCAGTCTTATTCGTGAAATCTTGATATACTAAAACAGACCAGCTTCCTAGCCAAAATCAGCTGTTGTTCAAGCAGCCATGGAATCCGCCCCTTATCTTACATTCACATTTGGGTAACCATTACCATTTGTGGACGTCCTGAAATGCGTGAAATCTTGCGTCGTGAGGTACATGCTGGTTTCCAACATGGAAAGTTGAGTTGGACCAATTTTCCTATAACAGTGGCTGAAGCACCAGACCTATCCGTGTCCATCTTCCGTCATGTTCCCGGACATACAGGCGGAATTCAACTCCGTGGATAGAAACTCCTTGTGAAATCACCTGATATATAGTAAACATAATCCTAGAACTTCAAAACGAAAGATCAGGTCGGGTCAATGCGTAAGACTAACTCTGCCGGCTGTCTCCTGTCACCTGTGTGGTCCAGAGGTGCCCTAGACCCCAGTTTCTCTTCTATTTTGCTGTCGACACAGCCCTGGAGGGGACTCTGCTTAAAACCACTGGCGGAGGCACGGAGCTTGTATTAGTCCAGCTTCCAGAGTGTTTAGGTGTGGTGTTTCGAGGGATGAAAATTAGCTCCACGTTGTTCTTTGATAGCCGAAGATGGGCTCAACAATTATCAAGGATTAATCCAATCAACCGAATCTCCAATATCTGATCCTTCAATTCCTGAATCCAATGCACGAGTAGTCACCCCATTAGGAACCGTCGCATCATCAAGTCTTTATGCTGTGCATGAAGTAGCATCTAGAATAGGCGAAGTGCGGCATGCGTTTGCAGCATTTCGACAACTGTGCTGTCGAAAAGATGCGGGGTCGCCGACCAAAGGTAGATTTCACAGTGCCTGGGTGTGGCCAGGCATTCCCTTGGTTCATCAGCTTGGTCTATCCACGAGGAAGCATAAAAGCTCTACTTTCTTGAGCCTCCGTCGGGATTGCTTCAATCGGACAAACCCATCGGGCTACCAACCAGATGGTCGGTAAAGGCACAATTAGAGATAAAATGCATGCCCAGTAACAGATCTACTCAAAATAACGTCTTCCTCAGTTGTCATTTTTTTAGAATGCCGATAGAGTGGCTGTCAATCTGGACGTTTTTAGTGGGACCTAAATCAGAATGGACGCGAAGGACTGGTGGTTGGCCAATGAAATGGTCACGGGGAAAGATGGCTTTGACTACGCCATTTAGCTAAATTGGCAGATATCGTTTTCTAACTCGACCAAGGGAGACGCTTTCTGATACGCTAACGTACTGTAGTCAAATAAATCCCGGTAGCAGTAAGCTGCTCGGCCTAGCCTAGCAAGCTTTGCTTTCCAATTTTATTCCCCATAAACTCATTCAGCAGTTCACACCTGTTCTTCGTTCTTTTGTTCCTCTGATCCTTTAGCCTCGCTCGTATTCATCTCAACAGTGGCAAGAATCAAATGGTCGAAAGCACGGCTCAACGTTTGAAATGCCTAAAAATGCTGCGCCACAGTCCGACTTGTTGCCCACCATTCACCAAATCGATGATGATTCGACGCCGGCAGCGTTCGAAACTGCGCAAAAACATGTGAGGCCACATTAAGAACATTGGAGAACTATGGCTTATCGTTGCGCCTGAGAGATAAACCAGAGGGAACACGTTTCGAGATGAATGACGCGTTCGTTGAGAGGCATCTGTATGAGTTGGACTCGCTGAACTTCCCTCAGCAATAGTGCTGGTTCGCACTCCGTCACTTCCACTGTGGCGTTGATTGACTTATGGGCTGGCCAACAAGTAATGATGCTCGACGGGAAAACATTGCTTTACGCTACATAGGTAGGCCCTCGCAAGCTGTTGGACAGGCTCTAACCAACAAGCAGGGTTGGTAATCTCTGAAAATCGCTGCCAATTTTCAGAACAGGCTGGACAAACATTGAAGACGTAAGTGGAGCTGGAATAACGGTTCACTGGTTCCGTTGATTTTAGCAAGATATGCAAACAATGCTTGCTGCCGAGGTATGGTGGGTAAGGGTCACTAGTTTAACGCATACATCTATTCAAACTAAAAAACCAGGCCAGATACGACGTCAGAAGTTGAGTTAGAGTGCCGATGAACTCGAAGCAAGTTGCATCTTAGAACGCTGTTATAAGCTGGATTCTAACGCGGGTTCCCTGATTTTCGTTAAACCGACCAGTATGAAAGCTACAAGAATGATCCGGGAAGCTGGATGCCCGATGCGATTGAAGTTGTGCAACCCACGGGGGCGTTTAGTGTTGTGCAGTTGAGTGGATTACAAGAGCCTCGGACCAATTTATGGCCACGGACCCCATACACGGTCACATTCTCAGCAAGTATCCCATGTACGCTGGGATGAGTGGCCTAAATAGTCACCTGATCGAACGTACGAAAAGAATGTCGTAGGAACTTCAGCAGCTCTCGAGTGCTGGCACCAACCTCCGCTCTATGCAGGGTGAATCGCGTATTCATTCAAGGAGCCAAACTTCTGGCAAGACAACTGTAACGGGTAGTAGATTCATGCACAAGCCAAACCCAAGCAAATGATTGGCTGGACCGAGTGACGTAATCGCGTAAATATACAAATGGTGGCACATAGCAAACCTCTCAAATGCTGTACTTTAATACTCGTCCGCCAGATCCGTATCAGAAGTGGAGTGGCACGCCACCAGCAGTCGAGAAATTAGAGAAATGCTATGTGCCAGCCAATGGAATGGCAAGCGTCGCAGCTCACAAATTGTCCTGCGCTCTAATTGGTGTGGGTGGACGCCAATGCCTAATGAGGGACCCCAAATTTCTATGAACCAAGGAAATTTCGCATAAAGTTTTAGCGTTTGACGGTATTTATTCAAAATCTTAAAATCTCCCGCGGAGTCGCGGTTTTGCCAAAATTTGTTTTGTGATGTTTTGTACCTTTCTTTTGCTTTCATTATAACGTTACGTATTTCACCAATTCCATAAACGTTTTTTGTTTGAATACGCAAGACCACAAAAACGCGCAGTTGTACAATTTACACACAATACAGGCGTGGTCACGTGCTCCGACTTTCTCTTCTCATTTCGCTCGCGCTTACAGCGGTCATTCGCGAGCTTCATGTGCTAACTCTGGTATCAAAACATTTCAGACTGTCTTCGGAGTTTATTGTATATGAGAGCTGTCCGAAAGAAGACCCCTGGACATCCGGGATCGGATTATTATTTACTCACTGACCTGAGCCAACGACGAACTATTTTAGGGAGAACAATTCTTAGTGAGTCTGTTCCATTCAACCCTTTTTATTATTGTGTACACAAGTCAGAGTGATTATATTTGTTTCTTTGCCACACACTACTAGTAAAATAGCTTTTTGGGTACCCAGACCACTACAAATTTGGTGAGCCTGGGTCCTTCGAGATATTTTTTTCAACTTTTCCTTCCAAGTCGTCGTAGTTTTTTGTTTTGCCCGGTCGTTATGGCTGCACACTTTGATTCATCGGATTTGGTGGAGAATATGATTAGCACCCGATTAGCACCCGCCACTTCCACAGCTTCTGACCCGATACTTCCTGCCACCTCACAACTAAAAACACGTTTTGCTACCCTGACCGATCGTCTTCAATGGCTTGAAATCAACTGGCATCGACCACGTTCACGATCTCGATCGTCGTCACAATCCAGACCCTCTTGGTGCTGGTATCACCAATCGTTCGGTCCTAAAGCAAGCAAATGCCAACCGCCCTACACCTTGGAGCTGCGTCCCAACAACCCTTTAAACACCCCGGCCAGTCAGTACCGGCGACGACTGTCTGTGGCCCTCCTCGCACTAGTCGCCTGTCCCACATCACCGATCGCTCAAGTGGTCTACGTTTCCTCGTAGGAACGGGAGCCGAAGTTAGTGTGCTACCACATATGAGTCCGCTTCCTGACTCCTCTTCCTGTTCGTTACAAGCCGCTAACGGTACCCGCATCGCTACATACGGCGAACGTTCCCTCACCCTTGACCTCGGATTGCGACCTGCGTTCAAGTGGATCTTCCTTTTGGCCGACGTCCAAACACCCATCCTTGGCGCGGACTTTCTCACCCACTACAACTTATCCGTCGATATGCGACACAAACGTCTCTTGGATGTGCTAACTTCCCTCTCGGTCAACGGAATCTGTACCCCAGCTTCATCCACAGGTATCCGAGTTATTCTACCTGATTCTCATTTTGCTGACATACTTAGGGATTTTCCTACCCTTACTCATCCATGTCAGTACACTCAACCGGTCACACATTCCGTCGTTCATCACATCCAGACGAGAGGCCCACCTGCCCATACCAATCCCCGTCGACTTCATCCAGAAAAACTCCAGATCGCAAAACACGAGTTTGAACACATGCTCGAACTCGGCATCATCCGCACTTCGTCGAGTCACTGGTCGTCACCCCTACATATGGTACCCAAGAAATCTAAAGGTGATTGGAGACCTTGTGGAGATTACCGTTCTCTCAATAACGCCACTATCCCAGACAGGTACCCCATCCCACATATCCACGATTTCACAAGTACCTTATGCCACACAAACCTTTTTTCCAAACTCGACCTTGTACGTGCATACTACCACAAACCCGTAGCCCCGGATGACATACCTAAAACAGCGGTCACAACACCGTTTGGCCTCTTCGAATCCACGCGTATGCCCTTAGGTCTTCGAAATGCAGCTCAAACGTTTCAACGGTTCACGGACGAAGTCTTACGTGTTTTGCCTTTTGGATGTGCTCATCTAGACGACGTTTTAATTGCTAGCACCTCCCCAACTGAGCACGAAGACCATCTCAGGGCGGTACTTCAACGACTTTCTACCTACAACATACGTTTGAATATTGACAAATGCTTGTTTGGTGTAACCAGCTTAGATTTTCTTGATCACCGCATTGACCCAACGGGCTTTTCGCCATTGCCCTATCGCATTTTGGCCCTAGAATCTTTTCTATAACCACCACTATCACCGAACGTCGTCGTTTTATTGGTATCATCCACTATTATCGGTGATTCATCCCTCATTGTGCAGATGTTTTACAGCCACTGACCGATTTACTTGGCTCCAAAAAAAGTCTGTTACCTTGCCACCCGCCGCCATTACTGCTTTCAAAATAGCAAAGCAGGCAATCGCCCAAGCCACAAAACTATCTTTTCTGGATACCCACGAGAACTGTAGCGGTCGCCCAAGCTGATTAGCTTATAAACGTCCACTGTCCCCCTCGCGCCTGGTTTTGTTCCATATGTCACAACTTGCGTCACGAAACAACACCGTGACATGGATCCGAACTTTGGGCTACAGAAGGTCCCTTACACCTGCACCTACAATCTTTATTTGTTTTGCCTGCCGCACAATTACGCGTCAGCATTGTGCCAACGAAGAACACCTTTGGCCAACAACAGGTTCCGTGAACTAGTTCAGGGCGCAATGCAATTTCACACTGTTTTTTTCTTTCACGGTCCCCTAGAAAGGAACGGACTCGGCCAACCAAAAAAGGCACGCGCACATCACACTCTCGACACTCTCGACACACTCAACACAGACTCGCGCGCGCGCAGGATGCGCGCTAAGGGAGCAAGGAGTCAGCCAAACTCCACAAGTCCGCGGACAATTATGGAACGCTGTAGTCAGCACAGGCTTTATCGGGTGCAAAACATGGTTTTATCTTCGCCTGTATTTTGAGTCCTTGGGAGTGCTATCGGAAGAATTAGTTGGTTTGTGAGCAGCATAAGCAGACGGTACAATAAGGTGGCTTGTACCTTGGATTGCTGGCACAAAATCAGCGGATTAGGACGGTCTTTTGAGTGAGTATAGCACGCACTGACGGAAAATGCTAGAGACGAGGTTAACGACGGGCTAACGATATGGCGGTCGCGGAACCGTTATGGCGACGTCGCATTTGGGTCCGTGGACAGTCCCGTACGTGGACATCTTGGGTGAATCAGGTGAGGTTGTGAGGGCAATTAAGTGGCATGGAAAGTTTAACAAGTTAAAACCAACATGAACTGAGGATATTCTTTATTCTACTCGAGGTCACTCCAAAAATGGAAAATAGAGCCGTATCTACATTGGGGACTCAAAATAAAAAAATGGCGTCAAAAATGTCCACCAGAGGACAATGGGATGTAAGTAAAACTGTAGCACAATGCAGAAGGCAGCTAAGAGAGGTTAAAATTCGCAACTATCGCAGTACGGGCGACTGCTCGATTTCAAAAAACCCTAGTCGGCATTCAGGTTGAGATAGCAGGGCACGGAGGTATGCAGTCAGTGCTAAAGTGTGTGGTCGCTTGTCGACAATAGGTATTGACCAAGTGGTGCGTTATTAACATTATAAATACTTGTGAAGTTGTCCGTTAGCCTCGGCAGGAAGGGCAGGGGTGTGAGTAGAATGTTCCCAAAATTGCGGTTAAAGCGCGCGTGACTTCATAGTCAGCTCGCGTAAACGCGGGTGGTTTACTGGCAAGTATTTGGGGAGGTTGGATTATTATATATTTAGGCGCGCTAAGGTGAGAACATGAGTCGGGCAGCCATCACTGACAGATCTGGAACAACTTAATAACGCTCATTCGGTAATTGGGCGAGGGCGCCGCAGAGGAAGGCAAGTTACCGGTCAGCGGCTAGAGTGGAGAGTAGCATACAAACCAGGGACATGGTTGGCCTTCTCATATTACCTGTCATGCGTAAAGAGGTGCCTAATAGAACGCAAGCCCTTATTGGGCAACATGTTTACTCGTTTTGGATAGTGGGACAGCCTTCCTCCGACGGTTGTTCACGTTGCATCTAGTACCCGGTTCAAACACTTTTAGACGCTTTCTTAGTTGAGTCCTCGTGATGGCAGAATTACTACCCCACGTTGCGAACGTAAAAAGCGGTGTTACACCCTTCTTTCGCTTACGCCTTTCAGGTGAGCGGAGGCCGCTAATCGACAAGAACAAACCCGGCCCGGAAAGCCTGGGCAAAAGCCTCGGTCCTGTTTATCCATCCGTGAATCCGTGAACTGACCCCGAAGTTTGAATGATTCTAGATGGATTATTAGTCCCGAGAGTGCATGGACGAGAGATCGGAGAAAAGCCTGAGGTGCATGATCGTGCTGCAAATTTTAGAGCATCAGGTCACCTCAGTAAAGCGCATTACAGACGAAGGAATAGCTTAGATGCTTTGTAAAACAAATGGCATTGGAGCGCCATACCACATCGGTTTAGTGAGTCCCGTTTATTTTCCAAATGTGACAGCATATTTCACGCTGCTATGCACCAAACGGTGTTACGGCTGAACGATCATCTTAATTATTATCTTATGCTTCAACCAGAGTGAGCTTAAGCCGGCGGCACAGGCGTTCGAAGAAAGGTGCCTCCTTTCCATTTGTTCGCTTTCTTCACTGCAGACGGTGGAATTTGAAGCTCAACACGGGTTAGGGAAGGTCTTTGAGAGGAGAGCATGCAGTTGAAAGAGCGGTTGTCAACCAAGCAGTCATTAGTGTCGTCTGCGACAAGAAGTGCGGAAGGGTCGGACATAGTGTTGAAAGTGTTTGCTGCCCGGTAGCGACCGAGAAGGTCAGTCAGGTAGGGCAAATGTGCATTTGCAGGCAAACTAAGAGAATAACTTATGGGCGGTAAAAGTCCATCGACTGCTCAGAGGAAAACGATGGGATTGGCGAAAGTATGGCAACGAATGTCATTTGGATGTGGTTCGAAGTATCTTCGTTCCAGGAGAATTGAGATAGATTAAGCTTCGAAGTCCCCAGTCAGATCATCATCATATTGTGATACAGATCGTGTCAAAAGTGGCTGTCTTAGTCGCTTATATATCCGGATAGTTAAGGCGTGGCTATCGGAGTGAAAATGGGTGACAGTGCTTCAGCATAAACGATGAGATAAATGAGGCCCTAACCCATATGACAGACTTTTAGAAGAGCCTCAGTGTAGCCTAAATGAACGAGGGGCTTTCAATGTGTTATGTATGTCTGAGATAGGGATGCTTTTTACCCACAACCGGACGCTGAAGATCACAAATTAGCTGTTTACAAACGCAAGCACTCGTGCCGATGTGCGGAGTCCAACAACGAACCTCGTAGTTGATGGTGAAGATACTGCGGATGACTCTGGGATAATTAGAATCTATGAGAGGTTGACTGAACTGTTATTTCTATCAAACTGAAGAGTACAAGAGGCAGAAAGGAGAAGTGGAGTGAAGTTAGGTTTCAGTGTTCCAAAGGACAAGATTTGAAACCAAATACTTGTCCGCTCACTAGATCTCCGCTACGGCTACATCCACAGGTACACGTTTAACGATTCATGATGTCCTTGAATTCCTAGATCAAGCCTGTACCACTTGATCTTAAGACTACCTTGTACACACCCCAATTTAGCTTTGACATCGCAAGCTCGGTGCACACACGAATCCTTCATCATCGATGATGGGACTAATTGAACAGGAAGTAAGTTTGCACTTTTGAAAGTAAGAAGTTTGAACCATTTTACTGAGGATGTAAACGAGATTTAATCGACCATATATCGTCCTTTTCAGATTCATCATTCTGTGAAAGTGGTTTAGGAAGAAAGAAAAGGA
The DNA here is from genome assembly GCA_004794785.1 of Opisthorchis felineus. Taxonomy (NCBI): domain Eukaryota; kingdom Metazoa; phylum Platyhelminthes; class Trematoda; order Opisthorchiida; family Opisthorchiidae; genus Opisthorchis; species Opisthorchis felineus. The sequence goes on along the minus strand of SJOL01006398.1, from coordinate 100,860 downwards.
GTGATTACCCATTGAGGTTGTACCAGTCCAATCAATAAATAAAAACAATTCATCGATGGTGGTTTTATAATTTTCAATCGCGGTAAGGCTCAGCGACTGCGCACACGTTTATGATGGTTGTGGGTCTTTGGATTAAGCTGTCCTGCATAGCTGATACCTCAACCAGCTGCGCGCATGGGTACCGGACTAATGTTTGTTATAAGTAGCAAAAATACGCGAGAGCTGGTACGATTACGAGTATGAATGGTCGTCATTGGCCACTGGATTGGGCTATCAGGTCTAGTTGAGGTCTTATAATTGGCGTCGCACATAGACACGTCCCTGACGCCCATTGTAAGTTGCCAATTTAGACGACAGCGCGCGCGCTTATCGTGGCAAAGGGCAATGATCGTGCTTATTTTCCCACAGTGTTGTTGGGCTTTGTGGCGTAACTCAGCTAAGTGACATCATGCCTTCCAGTTGGAAAAATATCTCATTGGGATGTAGGCAATTCGTGGGCAGATATCTCAAAAGACTGCATTATCCCGTGCACAATGGAGCATAACGAAGATTTGAGATTATTCACAGAGTTGCATACTCACACCAGTACTGCACAATGCTTATCATAGTGAACGATAGGCAAGCTTTCCCAAAAAACGGTGTTGTGCAAAAGTTTGGTAAACAAACTCAACTGACCTTTTACCCTGGGTTCGATTTACATGGGGTATTCTGCAGGTGCTACTTTTTATATGAAAAAAGCCGAGCGGTAAAAATGGCAATATTTTATTTGATGCTTTAGCCCTTAAACCGACAGTCACATGCAAATCGGCGGCAGTCGGCGACGTTAAAAGTTTGCTCACTTAAATAACAATAAAATGAACATTGATAAAATAAATATGAATGAAATGTCGCAGAAACGTGCAACCAGATTGGAAAACCCCCAGAGAATTCGCAACTTCGAAAACCCCACTGTTTCGGTGAAATTATTTTCGGTTTACTTCTAATGAGCGGCTAAATGGACGCAGATTTTTATCGGGTATGTGCGATTTTCTCCAAAACCCTTACGTGGAATAAAAAATCTGCGCAAAAATGCCGCACTTCGCTCTACTTATGCTCAAACTTAAAATCACCACCATCTGACTTACGTTTTACGTACTCTAATTCCGTAATTTTTGCCCACCATTCAACTTCACGGTTGCACTGCTCTAAATCAGCAAGTGGCTTCAGACAAGTGTGTTGAGAAAATGATTGCGGTCAGGTTTTCATCCTTCACATCATTTGAGAAGGCGTTCAACGAATACATGGGAACCATCTCGCGATCGCCTCTTGTTATCTGGGTTAAAATGATAAGGTGACCAAGTTCTTGTGCGATCAACTTCCGTAAACCAACTGCTAACCGAAGAGGATTTCGGCATTTGCATGGCTTTGCTGAACTGTGGAGCGGGGTCGTGTGAAATGTGGCAGCTTATACGGATGGGTTTGGCAAGGTCCTTACCATCCAATATATACACAAGTACCGCCAGAAGTGTCGGCCGGCTCTGTTGAGTAGGTGACTGATAGTTAGGCTTTCTTGTGGCGGATGATATGCCCCTTGTTCCGGCTAGGCTTTGCGAGTGCGGACTGGTACTTGTGGTACCGTTAGGGGAGGTCACCACAGCCATGTGCGCTTCGCCAGGTGGAACCAAATAGAACCACTCTAATGCTTCCTAGGTGTAGCAAGTGTCAATGGCACACACGTGACCAGACAATTTGGGTGAGTCTTTTTGAGGCAACCAACGTTTGGGTTGTAGATACAAGCTCTACACCTTCTTGCTCACAGAGGGCGTTTATACCAGGTGTCCGGTTCAGCACACCCTCGTGGAAAGTAAACAGTTTGCTTCTACGCGTAAAATGCCTGGCTTTTCCCTGGAAATGATTGACCAACACTATGATAATTATACTGATAATGTTCATTCCCAACTTGTGGGTGGCATACCGTCAGGCATGATCAAAAGGTCACAGTCAGAATAAAAACATGACTGGCCGGTGGTTTCTGGGAAAGGGACGTCGTCACAGGCGGTGGGCATTATTCGATGTAGGCGTGGTCACCACTAAACAGGCACGGGCAGGGAAGCACAGTTACTATGCATTTTTTGGAGAGAATATCGAGCAAGATTGGATCGTTAGGAGTTGAAGGTGGTGGGCAGAAAGCAAAGCGGGGGAGGGCTAAACAAGAGTCTTCCTGTCTGACACATGACAGGAAAAGTGCAAACGGTGGCAAATGAGGAACCGGAACACCAGATCTGGTGAAGCAGCAGAGTTGGCGTCATCAAGCCGGTCAAACTGAACTACAACTTAAAACCACCTCTGAGGCCTCGTGGCCTCGGACTGTTGGGCTCATGGCCGGAGTCACAAAAAGCGTAAGTGGCGATGATGAAGTAGAGTGATTAGCAAAGCGGATAAGTGGTAACAGGAATCTCAGGAACATGGTGTACAGTGAAACTGGAGAGTGAAGATATTCGTCATGGCCGAATTGGATTAGCAACTGCTGGCGGCGAGGTTTGTATTCGGCTGTGCTGTCATGTTGTGCTATTTCCATATTCATGAAGTGATCACGAACGATGTAGGAATTATATAACAGCACCCGACACAGTCCACTGTATGGCTCACCCAGACAACGCCGCACAGTAGGTTTTCTGTTTATCGTAATACTGGCACACAGGTTCCATCAATACCTGCAAGTGTTGCGTCGAGCATACCCCAGTTTTGTCCCTAACCTCGCTGCTCGCTGACTGTGTATCACCCGCAAGCGGGCTGCACGCGAATAATCTGGGATGGTCCAATTCGGCACTGTGACCGAAAACCGTCTGGAGGGCTCCGACGTTGGCCTGAAAAGAGCACGAACCACTAAGAAACGTTACACCATACAATGCAGAATGTGTCCCGGAAAGCTCAGTAGCTTATGCGGTGATATTAGATGCATACACCAAACCACTGTGACCGAAAAGAAATCCTGGAGGTTGATGCCTTCGTTCAAAATTTTGCCTGCACAATGACAACGTATGCAGCAGGCGCTTGAGGCCGCGGCTCCAACGTTGCATTACCATCGTGTTGCAAACAACAAGCCGAGGTAATTCCACAATAACTTACTTATTGCTCCTGGCGCAACAACACACAAGTGCTACCGGACGGTTGACACCCGTGCTGGTAACTGAAGGCGCCTCTTCCACCAGGCAATGCGGCTTCCTTGTGTGCGCTTATTCTTGGTACTAACGGATCAGTCCGTTCCAAGCGGTAAAAAAACATTATTCATGGATGTTTTCGTGGATGCTTCCTCATCCACCAAATGTGGTTGTCTACATATAACCTGCCGGAGCAAGGCAGAAACCTTACATTCATTCCACAGCAACCGCCAACACTTTTAAATGGCCTGCGTATAAAACTTAATTATGGGCTGGATAAGCTTCAGCTTTTGGAGCCCAGGACGGCCACAAAAGGTCATGAGGCAGCGAATAGTTCAGATTCAAATCATGCTGCGCCGAAGCTTGAAAGCGGCGAGAGACTACCTGCTGTCACCGGTCGAAGATACTGCCCCCCAACCGAGAGGGTGGTCTGTGGACAAAGAATTCGGCTTTTGCGGGATTTCTGACCCGCCGACTAGTTGCACTGACCACTGGTGCCCAAGGGTTCGCTTATCACACCACGTCGACTGTTGTAACGGCGAGCCTTGTCCGCTAGGCGATGTCAATTTTCAGGCTTTTCTATAAATTGAGTGAAGATATGATTACTTTTTGCTGCCGACCCCCGGCCGCTCCAGAAACCGCACAGCGTTTCTGCCGAACGGTTCTACGAGAGTGTTGCTGCTAAGGTGCTTGATTTGAAGAGTAAATATTGCTTTCAGTTTATCAGTCGCCTGGTTCATTGTGATATTTTGATAAACTACCTCGCATCTTCCCCGCATTTCAAGACGTCAATATTTCACTGGATACTGAGCACCAATAAGACCGTGCCTTGCTTGCCAGGACATATGTAAGGATCAAATCCCCCATTTAAATCGACTTTTATCTCGTCCAAATTTTTCGATTGACTTTCCCTGATCGAGATTGACTGGCGTGTTTCAGTTATGCGCGTCAGCTGTGATCGTTCAGCTTAATGCTAAGGTCGGCGAAGGTTACATCTAGCAAGTTGATTAGGTATCGTGGATCATCAGCCGCATGTTATTCGTGTGCCTCAGCTAGGTTACCCCTGCCGCATTGCGCTGGCACCGAGAGCCTTGTTGGGCAACTTCAACTACGGTTGAATGCCTCTCCTTGAGTTGAGGTGGGATCATTTGGTTGACGTTACAATTGGCAGCCCACCACGTGTATCTCCAGCAGCAAACTATTTTGCAACTCTCATGGCTGGTTTCGGAAGGCCCATTACGTCAAGGAATTCGAAATGGAAAACTTGGCTGCCAACAAACCGGACTTGAATTCTTCCAAGGTGATATCTTGCAATTTACCGGAAAACTCGTCCTACGGGCATAGGCCAGCATCATTTACAAGCAGCACGTTCTTCAAACCTTGTAAGAGTTATCAGAAGTTGTATCAAAATTAGTAAACGGATCAGCAATTTTCGATGTACGAGAACGTAAGATTCAGCATCCATCAGGTCGAGCAGAAGATACCAGAAGCAGTTCAGTTACGGGAAAGATACTCTCACGTACTCTGTGTCAAACAGTATACAGTAGGCTGCGGCGGGTTTAACGACATATCATAGCTGCAGAACTACCTGCAGTTTCCATCCATCCTAAGCGATTCACATTCTTTGGCAGGTCGCGCCATGTTGCTTCATTAAACACTTTTCTCCGACACGGGGTGTTTGTTACCCTTGGAGTTTTGCTGAATTAAACAAATCAACCACACACGGAATTTGCAGAAAACGCATTAGACATAGACGTTCTTAACTATGAAGTGGTAACCTCGAAAACAGCGTAGTTTCCGAGAAATCGTTGCCATTCGCCGGATACCGATTTACTAAATAGACTGCAAAGCCTAAGATCACCCGGGTACCAGCATCGGAAGCTACCTCGTTTGTTCGTGCGAATGACTAAAGTTTCATTCCATTTTCAAATTCACCATTTAGTTGAAAATGATGATGACCAAAGATGAACAGAAAGCAGATTAGCTACAGTCATTGCGTCGCATAAGACCTGCTTAGATCGTTCGATGCTAGGTTTAACGAGTTCGCTAGTGATATATACTGGTGGGAATGCGGAAGTTCATAGGCTTCGATTGAGGACGGCTTGATGTGGCTTGCAATGCCGGAATTAGGAGCTGCGGTTAGAGGAAAAAGCGTTTACTTTCCAATGGCGGTGGTGAGTTTGACGGATTAGTGATACCTAATTGGGTGCAACATACTTCAGCGGGTTAAGTAGTGAACAAACCCCAGTATGAATCCACGCGGCTTTCAGGAAGCTGGGTTGCTATGGGTCGACCTCCAACGGAGAATGGTGACCAGGTGCCTACCATATATATGGCCTCTTTAGCAACCTTTAACCCGTAAAGGCAAAAAACGGAGATCCGCGATTGGTCAGCGTGATGACAACAGTTGAATATGGCAGTAAAGATGGTCTCTTGTCAAGGATAAGCACACCATAAAAAGGCCACAATATTTTGAAGATCTAGGCCAGAAAACACTAGAGGGAATGTGTCTCTCATCTGCCCAGAAAAATAAGAGGCTTCATGGAGTGCCACTTGAGTGTGAGCGAGATATGCTTGTGCAAGGTTGGACAAAACTAATATGGTGTCACAAATCTATTGAACATGTACGGCAACAATACAGCGGACAAATATCATGGCGAAACGACCAATGTAAATGGATGTGGAGGCCATTGGTAGATGGTGCAGGTAGGCAGGCCGGCTGAACCTACAACAGAGACAAGGCGGAAAATGGGAAGAATGTTTCTGTGATTCATGGGTTTGGGGCTTTTCTGAATGAGTAAACCTTATTGGCTCCGCCGGTTGCACTTCAGAAGGGGTCAAAATCAGCCACGAAAATCACCGCAGGCCTTGCTTGAAGACTTTGAATGTATTTGTTGAATCTTACTTGACCTTATGATAATTCCCCCATTCATTTGCTTACTCCGCATATGTACTTTTGATCCCCAGTTGTTTTGCTTATCCGTACCCACCACTCACCTTACCGCAGAGACCATCTCGTCGGACACTTGTGTATTGGCGTGTGGGTCTATGTGTGAATGTGTGCAGCTGACCTACTTACCCATGCGCGTTCATGCCCCGTGTGCTGAGCATGCCTTGACTTGTTTTCTCATGAGTTCCGTATGATCGCACGGAGAATCATGAGACTGTCGTCGGAAGGGACGGCCGCAACCCACACTACTGAGCCACCATTCTGCTCGCCGTTGTCTGTGTGCGGACGTTGACACTGCACTGTGCCGGTCAGTGAGACACCTGTGCACCTGTTGACGATACGAACGTCAGCAATTGAGGTTTGTTGTACACATTTGCTTACCCTTGTGTAAGTAGTACCGTGGAGTTTCGAACACAACTCTTCCTTTCGATATTTGGAATTGTCGAAAATACGCGTCACTCGAAGTTCCATATCTGGAACATCAACAGTGTGACCATAAAGGTTGACGTTATGAGTAGGTGAAAAAGGCAGTGAAGGAATCTTCTTGGAAGAATTGGTATGTGTGAATGAAGCAACAACCGGAGTACAGGTATTCGCGAGGTTGTTACTTTGAGACAGGAAATTAGAGCTGAACATAAAGCCAAGGGATCGAGCAGCCGTTGTTTTTATACACAGAGCCTTTTCTAAGAAGGCTTTGAAACGCTCTAGCCGGGTGTCCCTTAACGGTGCTCTGAAAGAGGCTGAATACAAAGAGGGCGTCATTTTTTAAAAACAAATGAGAGCCAACAGACAGGAGGTAGCATTTGATGAAATGGACCATTCATGCGGCCTTGATGGGTGCGTACCAGCATATCTTTAGAATGGAATCCAAGGATATCCATAAAAGGAGTGGGATTGGTGTCTGTTCCAGTTAGAAGCGCAAACGGGTAAGAATAGGAGCCTCTTATGTTATAAGTACAGGTGATCAGGAAGGAGCTCTGTAGGGCGCGGAGTGAGGAAATGTTGATGACCTTCTAAAAGATGCCCAACTTGCCATGCCAAATTTTGGGGCTACCTGCATGTAACAGGCGGATTATCTAGATGGTAGCATGGGGGGTAGATTTTTGCTAAGAGTTATAGAGATAAGAGAGACGAGACAGAATCTGAAGAAAGCACTCAAGGTGAATAGAATGAAGCCACCGACTAAAGTATGACGGTGTCTGACAGCCAGCGCAGGAGACCGCTGGCACTTTGTTTTTTCCAACACCGTGTATGGATGTTGTGTGAAGTACTGCCTAAAGCCCTTGAAAAATCAAGAGGCACATTGCCAACTCACATATGATTGGGCCGTGTGGTCAGCGTAAACTGACTGCGGTTGGTTTTCCAGAAAAGCCGGGATAAAACTACGTTTAGCAGGAGCATGTTGGAAAGAGAAAACCTGAGAAGATCCTGTTGGTGACGTTCTCCATCAAATTGCAGGGTACGACTTACGGAAGGTAGCTAGTTAGATCACAACGTTGCCTTTTAGTCCATAAAATTAAGCGGATCGTGGTTTTGAAATCCAACTGTGAATTCTGCGCTCAGCTGCAACTTCTCGGCTTACTACTACCACGTCGTTCCCCCTTGCCCTTCCTGACGCTATGACGTCCCGTTCAATGATTGATAGCGTCACTTTTCGTGGGATTTTGGTTGTTCGGAGCCATACCTACTCTTATCTAGCCGTCCCATTTATTCGAGTTTCCAAATGCCCACAATGTTAGCCCTTTTGGACGGTTTTCTGATTGAACTACGGTGATCATGCCCAAAGGTAATCCACCCACCAGATAGGAGCGGGCACTTTTTCTACGATGCTTCTCAAGGGTTTGGGACAGGCACCAATCAGACAGGATGAACTGAAGAGGATTCGGTGCCAAAAGATGACGGGAGCGGCACACTTTCTGGGGTGATGCGGTAGACCCCAATGGAGCGAGGGAAGTTACATGGTGACAGCCGTTTCGAAAATTGGAAATCGGTTGACGGTATTGACAGAGTTTGGACACGGAAGGATTTGGCAGGTGAGTTAGAGTTTCTCCACTTCTGATTCTCAAGCGACAGAGTGTGATGTTGGCCTCAAATGGAAGGAAATGATAGCGGCATTTTGGGAATGGATGTGGAGCGAAATTACTTCAATGTGTCGGTTACCCTGGCAAGCGTGCTGGCTTCCACCGGTATCTGGTAGAAACTAATGCTTGTACCGATTGCCAACAGAGATAAGGATTAGTCGAAGTCACATTCTTTTCGAGGATGCCTTATTTATGAAAATTTTTAGGTCCAAGAGTCGTTAAACTGGTTTGGATATTTGAAGATATTTGACGTCCTTCGGTGAGAACGGGGATTCGAAGGAGTGGTCGGTGTCGGCATAGGAAATGGTTTGGGTCGGTGTGGTTTTACTTTCATCCGATCAACTTGCTCGTTCGTGGAAAGATGATGAGGACATTTAACGGCACAGTTGGAGCCCCCGAGAACTGCACGGCTTAAATAGTTGATGGGTGGCTAGCGAGAAGACCGAAAAATAATATTTCCTCTAATTCGATTAATTCAAATGTCGTCTGAAAGGAAACTTAGCGAACGCCGTTACCGTGTATGGGGAGTACGGACCAGAAGACGTTAGAATGTCGGGTACTAAAAAGAATAGAGGTACGTCCTTCAGCTTCCAGTCCACTTCGTCGGTCAGACATAACGCACACGCCCGTCCCCTCTGTTTCCAGAGGTGGTCACATACACATAAAATGTAAAGACCTTATTACTCCCTTAATACTAGCAATCACGACCGGCGCCTTTGCTTGAAACTGACAGCAGTGACTAGGTGACTAGTGAGCCATACTCTTTCCCTTATTTTCAGTTAACATAGCGGCTTCCTGTTTCACTGTTTTCTGCATCCATTATCTCGAAAGTTCTCGCTCAATCAAGCATTACCTATCTGCTGTCCTTCTTCATATTGCTCCCTCCCTTGGGATTCCTTAACTGAGCTGAAAACTACTACCGCCCCTGTCTATCTCACGCTGTAAGTGCCCATACAATCTAGCTCAGAGACTAGACTCCCTACTTGCTAACTCGTCGGCTGAATCCTTCCCATTCAAAAATACCTCCCGCGTCGGCTCTTCACCTACTGATCGACTGGCGCTCAGTGCAGAGGGTGAGACACAACACTTACCACAAGCGCTACCCTCTTGCATCACTATTTGAGTGTACTGCATACTCACCAAGCAGAGACATAATAATAGTAATTTGATGTGTCCTCATACTACATAGGCAACCTCAGCTAATTTTTGGTTGCTTGGTCAGCCAACGAAAATACACCCATTGTAGTTTCACTTAGCTCGCTGTCTTCCCCTTTTAGATCTTCCATTATTAGCCACCACTTATCTGATACCTCCTGACGCTCACCAGACTCTGCTGATCTCATCCCATTCCCTCTTCTTCCTAAGCTCCAAACTTCGGCAGTGATTGCTCTGAACACCCCGCTTGACTGTCATATATTCTGGCTGGTCCCCGGTCTACCACCACACGGACCTCCAAAATTACCCGTGACCCTACACCGACTTCATTTGACCTGCGTTAATCCCCTCGTCTAATCCAAATCCGGCTGCCACAGGAATGCGCATCCCCTGTCGGATTACCACAGCTCTGACGTCTGTTTTAGGGCCGTCCGGAAACCGCAGTATGTCAGCGCAATAATGGCACGGCGCTGCTATACCCAGTCTGATGACAGTTCCGCAACCATCTTCTTCCTATTCTCGACTGTCCTCTCCCTCATACTGTCACGTTTAATTGCAAACACGAACAAATTGTATACCCGGTTCAAAACATCTCCGGGACAAGTTCGTTCTGACCCACGGAACACTTCCTTCGGATCTAACTATATCGGTTTTCCGCTGTGATCTCAGTTTGCCCCTTTTACACGTTCGACTATTTTGTTTACGGTGGTCGTTTGGCCCTATGCATGGTGCTACCTTACCCTCGCAAATAACTTTTGCACCTGACTCCATTCCAACAGCGAAACCAACGAGTCTACTCGGTTTCAGTATAAACCATATTTTTGAGAAGAAACTTCCAGTTTGTTTTAGCTTCGGCCTTCTGCAGCTCTTCATCTTGGCTTGTTCCTTTCGTGACGCTGGTCATTCACTCAGCCGCCTAAGGTTGCTACGGTTAGCAACGGTTTTTCAGTTTTGTTTCAATTTCACCGGCTTCATCATTGAACTAGTCGCACCTCATGCCATATCATGTGGTAAGCAAGTCTACGTGTTCTTGCTTTCTTGCCCGTTGTGCTGTTGTCCTCCACTTTCAAATTTTAGCGGCCGGATCATACCGCAACTGGGCGATCACGCGTCTTACGGTGTCCTCTCCATTTCAGTTCGCTGAAATATCAATGGCGGTAACATTAGAAACGAGGGTCCGGCTAAATGAAGGTTTATGATTGACCCTCTTGAATGAAGCATGAAATCATCTTGGTGTGGTGTGTGATGGAAATTTACAGTAGGAACTATTCTTCTGATGTAATCGCCGCATAGAATTTCTTATTTGCGGCAGTTTAGCATAGCCAGTTTTCTGATAAATGTTGTCATTCATGTTGGTCGTAAATCGACGGTTCCTTGTGGGTGTAATGTCGCTAATAAAGTGGCTAAACTGAATAACACAAAGTTAGCTGTTGTTGCTTCTGTTTCAAAGGGTTTCAGTCCACATCCGAAAATGGTATGTAAACGGTCCGTTGGGTGATAGATACAAAGTAGATACGTATAATTGGATTTGCGACCCAGAAGGTGGGAAGCTTGGAAGGAAAGTAGCAAGAAATGCATGTGCGGCGAACAAGGAGCAATGCGACCAGCTAGACTGGAAGACTAAGACCACCAACCTGCTGGCCAGCAGAAAACATAAAACACTGCACGCAAACAAAGCGAAGCTAATTCCTTTGGACGGCTCTCACGGCCGTAAGGCAAGTGAAAGTGGTATTCAGACCTGGTGGGTTTCGGGGGCAAAATACCGGTATTAGGAGGTCATCCGGGCAATTGAAGTAGCCGAATAAATTGTCTCCAAAATGATGGAGCTGACAGCGACGTGGAAACTGTTGCGGGCACAGCCGCTGAAGTGTCACTTGTCCCAATATGGGCTGGCTTAAGGGGATCGATATCGACAACCTCCTGTCACCCGTGACGCTCCTTGATGAAAACGCTCTGTTTAAATTAGGCTGCAGTGGGCAACCGCCATGTGGGTGTTCTAATAGTTTCTTCTTTTCGTCGATGTGTGGGAAGACGCGAGTAAAAAGGGCCTTGAGAAACGGAAGCGCTGTAATTTGACGGACGAACACCAGCAGAGTGTGGTGGGGGCTATCTAGCGGCAAACTGATTGGCAAAAGAAGCATCGAAGGCTTGAGTGTCACAGGCAGAACAGGAACAATTAACATTGAGCGGTTCAGTGCAGAATACCCGTGGTCTGCTTTTATTACAAAGCGTATGCCTGCGAGGACCACAAGTCGAGTATCAGCTAAAAATGTGGTGTCAGCGACGTCTTTAGGTGATGACAAAGTTTCTCAGTTGCGAAGTTTTATTTCGGTTTAGTCCGAATTAACAGGAGTCTGCCGACTGGATACATTCGAACTGTGGATCTCTCGGTGGTAGGTTCACCCGGAAAGCTAAAAACGGGGACCTGAAGTTTGCTAAGTCCCGACCTAAAGCTGTCGCCCGGTCGTGGTGGTCGGTCTCCTGTGCTGCAGTGATCCTGCGGGATACATTTACCGACACCCGGTTCTTCAAGTTTCAACCATACTAGGAAGCCCAACAAAAATAAACCCGGCGAAAATCAGCGAGTCCCCCTACTGCGATAACTCATTTTGCGAGGCCTTTTGGATAGGAAGCCGTGTGTTCTCTCGATGCGGGTTCCAAAGTAGCAAGGCACCTCCCCCAGGCTACCAGCTTGTCCATAATTATGGACTTAGTGGACTGCCTTCTTTCAAGGAAGGAGGGGTTAGAAAAAGTGGACCGTATAGACGGCTCACTCCGATCGCAAAAGATTGACCGTGACCGCCGGCTCATTATTCAACACAGTCAAAATATTTTTAAAGCCAGAGTCTTGTGCCGCTCAAAAGGAATCTGCCGTGAGCAGGCCTACTGGAAGTGAGACGGCAACGCCTTTGTCCCTGCGCCTCCGGGTTAGGCGAATCCATTGCAGTAAAACGGCTCAGACTGTTGAGTAATCGGCTCCGGGTAGGGTCGCACAGATAAACCTACAGTTCGCTGCTTCGCCGATGAGACTTTTGAGTCGAGGGTTAGGGGCGCGGTCCTCAAACAAAACCCGAACTCCTCCCACTGCATGTGGGTCAGACTTTTTGGTTAATGTTGAAGGGTGGAGTACCTCAACCAAACCTCCTTCTTCGGCTTTGGCAACCGGGGAGTTTCATCCCCCTTACAGCTCATCGCTCTGCGACCCTTCTGCACACCCCATCCCCACTCATCGAACGATGTGGTGTGCTCAACCCATCTGCCAGTTATCTGGCCATTCTTTCGTGTCTAAACCATCGTTCGGGAAAACAAACAAAAATAACCACTTACTGATCCCAAAAGATCCGATCCATGTTGCAGTTCTCAGTGTCTGTAAACTGTCGAATAAGGCAGCAGGCTTTCTAGCTGAAAATTTACTTTTGCTATCTGTCGACACATGTGGCATCTCCGAAACACACATACAAGAACCAGTTCGGTCCTGCATTTCAAGCAGCTTAGAACGAGAGCAGATATCTCACACTTCAATCTTCGGGTACCCGGTAGTTCTAATGCAATGGCTCGTGGCATCTTTAGTGTTGGAGTTGCACTTACCTCCAAGGCTGAAAGCTGCCCACTGGACTGGATCTTATTAGTGAATTGTCTTCGAGCTGTGCGCTTGTCTGGCTCAACCAAGATAAACGCCGGTCAATGCGGTAAACTGTGTTGATTTGCCGTATCAGAATATGCCCCGACAGACTGCAGTTCTGAGACTTAGACGAACGGCTTTTATCGAGATCTGTCACGACTGCTTCGGTCAGCAAGAAGGACGGATAAAATAATCTTGGCGAGTGATATGGACGCCCAAGCTTCACGACCTGGCACGGAAGAGGCACAAATGAGCGGCAGAGTTTGAGTCGATGTTCAGCATGTGGGTATGGGGAGCAACTTCCTGAGCCGTGTGATCATCGTCTGTCCACAGCCAACAAGAACGTGGCCCAAAAGCTCACATTGGGTAATTTGGAGGCCATTAACAATAAGACAGTTACTAACTCAAACGGCCGTCGTTGCTGTCAGTTACCGATGGAGAGCCTTAAGTAAAGATTGTTATTTTTTCTCGGGTTCGCTAATCGCCCCCGATCATCTCGTTACGTTGGCCTGGTAACCACTGAGATTTCCGTCACCTTTACGCATGCCGAAACAGCTATTCCGCCTGACTTCGACAAGCTCCAATTGCTCAACAGCATCGAATTGGTCTTGGTAGAAAGCTCTTTGGAACACACGGTCATGCATGTGAAGAAAGGTGCTTGAAGATTGAATGGAAGCAACTTACAGAGGCTATGCTCTCAGCTTTCAGAACTGCTTGTCCAAGCAATCTGGCTCCGTTGAATAAACACTGAGTACCGCTCAAATCAGTAGATCTTACCGTTCCCGGAAAGGCCATACCGGCAACGAGTGGCTCTGATTGTGCACCCGGATCCCTAAACATCGAACAATTTGGAGCTTGAAGAATGACAGCACGCTGGTAGTTTTCGAAGGCCCAGAGAAAAAGAGAACTATCTTTGCAAGCAACACTCGCATCCTCATCGAAGGCGATGGGCTGAACAATTTCAAGGACAGCTAGGCTTATCTCATTCAACACAAGTGCTATAAGAACCCAGCGGGCGTTAGTGGAATATCGATAACAGCCTACCGCCTACAACAGTAATTTAACGTAGTGCTTCACTCCTTCAGATACAGTGAGGCTCCGGTGGGCTATATGCTGAAGAATTAGAACGAAAACAGAATAACATTAAAGTGGAGCAAAACGACGGTCACCTCAATTTTAAGAAGGCGCGGAGACACGCCATGCGATGAACATCGTGGCGCCAGCTTGGTTTCCGTCGCATCTAAGGTGCTCTTTGGCATTATTCTGCGCAGGTCGATAGATGAACGGGTGAGACAGATTTCTGGAAAGAAAGTTAGGCTTCGCCCCGCCGAGGTTATGTGCATGTAAGTTTGTCTGCCAAGTACAGAGAAAACTCTGCAGCAGTGCGATTCATGCTGACATATTGATAAAAAACATGGCCTCTGCGAGCAATGGACCTACGGATGGTGACAGTTTTCGACCATCTGCGTTTCCTAAGCATTGGCCGCGTCTCGAGGAAGATCGGATTAGCAATGCTGCAACGCGTCTCCGAAGGTGCTAACCGTCCACAACAGAAAACAAGAGGTTTCAGAACTCTTTCTGACCGTAGTCGTAAAACAGCTCCAATGTCCGCATCGGAGGTATCTGCTACAGTTCTCAATCGTGCAGCGGTGTCGAAACAATGCAGCACTGTGGCCGAATCCAGCTATTCCTAAACTGCATCAACGTCACTCTTAGTCTGGACTTGAAGCTGGGCCACATATTTCGTCTGGTCCCTGAGTAAATCTGCAAGCGAAGAAACAACGGTAGCACAACAGAGAAAAAAAAAGAAGACCGTAATGCATCATTCCATGGGGTCGGCGAACGATAAACGAGAATATGAGAAGGGGAAAGTGGCGAATTGCTTGAAACCTGCTCTAGACAAGGGAAGGACATGTTGATCGAATCGGCGTCCGGGGCCATTGGCAGCAGTTTCCCCTTACTTGCATTCGTCTGAATTGATATTCGCTTGAGTTGAAGAATGAGTTTCCTGTTGATCTTCTGAAGCACTGGTCACCAAGAATTATAAACAGGCAACGACTAAGCCTCTCGTGAAGCAATTAACGAGTGACTTAGAGTTTTGCACCACGTTTTGGAAACTAATTGGTATATGTAAGAATTTGTAGAGCCCAGTGGAGCGAAGGAGGCTGTTCCCGGGATGTCTTTGGGTGCCAAATGGATCTGATGGTAGGCACGTACAAGTTTTGTTTCCCAGAATGCCCTGGTAACCCTAAGGTTGACCGTGGATCCTGAATATGCTGCTTGTGATGACAGTCCAGGAAGGTAGCGGTGATGACTGACAGATAATCTTTACACGGGCGTGAACCTTCGGACCTCTTCAGTGCCATACGCAGCGGCTAGGCTTATGGGTCTTCGGGGTGACGAACGATACCCCGCTCGAGCATACGGTCAGAATCATTCGGGCGATTTTTGGCTTGCCTGGGGCGAAGTAGAGCGCTGTTAAAAAGATGGAGTGCCTTTCGTTTTGGTATGATATGCAGCCCTGGCGATGGCTGACAGGATCATCCGGGAATGCAATAGCTACGAGAGGCGGTCTGGCTTCGCAATATATCATGACAAGGTCAGTTTACACATACGGAGTTGGTTGAATTATTGATTCGGAAATCGCGGCTAAAATGTTCCGTGTGTTGTTTCCCACGAAGTGACGTTGTTTGAGATCGACGAGGAGCTCAATGTGACGAAGAATCTCGATGCAGTTGACGGGTGCATATTGGCTATTGCGGGCAGAATTGAAGCATATATGTAGGCTTTTCGCTTTCCGTTCTGCACACTTGAGGTTTAAGACATTCTATCTTGAAATATCCTGGTATAGTGACGAGGAAAATTGTCGTAACTATAGAGCTGTTGTGGAATTTTGTGCAAGGAGGCGCGAAGAGCACTGGATAAAATTCTCGATTCTGATTGGCTCGCTTCCGACCAATCGGTGCATGACTTCGTATGTTCAACTGCCGGCGCGTGCCGCATTAGTACGGTCGACGTGGTGTTCGGTTTTTCAGAGCGATTCGCCTTTTACAGTACTTGAACATCAGCGACGATGAATGTGCATCGTAATGGACGAACTCGGGGTCCAGTAGAAACCAAGCGCTGTCTGTACAAATCAACAGTGCTACCGCTCGCTTCACGCAGGTTTACAGATACTTCGGCCCACTGCCGACGAAGTAGCGTGCTCGAATTGTGCGTTTGGAGGCCCGAACAGGCAGCTTGAATGGCCGATTACGTTGGTCGCCCTGCGCACAAGCCTGACCATTTTCCTGCACTTTATTGAGGGAGGGACAAGGTGGCATTTTTGGGAGGCGGCGCCTCATGTTTGATGAAGCCAACAGGAAATTCGGAGATTCCGTAATGGAGCTAAACGAAGCCAGCGTTGTAGGGACCGTCGCGGTCTCTGAGTTCATGAACCAGGTGACGGTACTGAAAATGACAACGTGGTCGCTGCTGCACCTATACGTGTTGAACCAACATCGATCAGCTGCTCTGCATCAGAAACTCGGTACCTGGACTCGTGATTGAGAAAGCCAACTAGACTTGGATTCGCATCATACCCTGTAGGTGTAAACCAACCCGCTTATTTTGAGTTTGCAATTCCAGTCATAATTTCTGAATCAAAACGGGTACACCTCTATGGGACTTGTTCCCCAGAAGAATCTAAACACCCAAATGCCAAGGTGCCAAAGTGAACGCAGTGGACGCAACTAAAAAAACACAATGCCAACTATTTCACTAAAACTGTCTCAACGCCCCAAAGTCAGGTTCGGGAGCCATACAGCACAACGCCACCCAACCTACTGCATCTGAATCAGTGCACTAGGAGCTCCACAACTATAAACCGGTCTAAAACTACGAAGTTAAACCAGACCGAACGGATGCAGCAACTAGGGGAACAACTCTCCTAGCAGCACAGTCCAAAAAGCCGAGTCTTCCGGTCATATGAAGGTTATATAACTGTCTAATAACCACCAAGCATGGTTCGTTGGTGGTTATTTGCACCATCAGAACCACCATATAACCGTTTCTTGTGATTGTCTGGAGGTTGAAAAACCGACTGCAAACCATGTTTGTATGTTGTATAGCCGACTGATAACCGTGTTTGCCGGCTATTGGACGTTTATGTAGCCATCATTTAACCGCCTTTCGACGTTAAATAACGGTGAAATAACCACAATATAACCGTATTTCGCTGTTACTAGACCTAACCACGTTATAGAGGCTTTTCACCGCATAAGTAACCGCATTTTACGGGTACAACGACGTTGAATAACGCCGCCATAACCTAGTTTTTCCTACCTTGGTTATCTAACGGTTATTTAACCATCTATTAACCGAGCTTTACGGTTAAATAACCATGAAAAACGGTTTTTGGGTCGTTAATGTGCGATCATGTAACTGTTTCCGAACGTTATTTTTACGCACAACAACCGCAGCGTAACTGTAACGTAACGACCTATACTGGCAACCACACGGTTAAGCGTGCAAATCGTCTAACCCGTTGCAACAATTAAGGCCTGGTAACTAACTCTTTGCACGTAGTCGCACATCTACCTTCTGGTCTCTTATGGAGGTGATTCAATAACCTGGATGATCCGATGTCGTCATTGACCGATTACGCAGAGCACTTGAAGAACGGAAAACAACGATACAACAAAAATATATTAAATATAAAGCAATAAATTTTCTGAAATCA
Source organism: Opisthorchis felineus (assembly GCA_004794785.1). Classification (NCBI taxonomy): domain Eukaryota; kingdom Metazoa; phylum Platyhelminthes; class Trematoda; order Opisthorchiida; family Opisthorchiidae; genus Opisthorchis; species Opisthorchis felineus. The sequence continues at coordinate 83,192 of SJOL01006398.1, read as the reverse complement.
GTCCGATGAATGTAGGTCCAATGTGACTACCCCGGCCGCTTGGTTCAATACGGATGTCTGAAACCGCGACAAAACACGTTTAAGCATGCGATGTCTCAAGTTTGTTACTACTGCGTAACTTTTTCAAGTGTAAAAGCGAAACTCACTGCCAACTGATCCGGGTGCGTTCTCTGGGCCAGTCGGTGCCGCGCGTTACCGAACCATTTCTGGATTTCCTTACCCAATTTCTGTCGTGTGCACTTTTTAAAAACTGGGGGAGTGAGGACTTTCTGAAAAGACAGTTGGCAAGCTACCTCCGATCACTATTCTTCTATCAAGCCTAGTGTATCGGAAGGGGAGTTTATCCACAAACCCGGCGTAGGCCACGTTGACAGCGAATTCGTCGGCCAACGCCTGTCTGAGACAGACGCACCAGGTCCGCAATGGTGGAAGGACCCAAAGTACTTCATCTGCGGCAAATAAATTAGATCAACAAAACTGAATTACCAGTTTCAACTTGTCAGTTTTCTCTACCAAGTCCCTTTACAGCTTGTCCCACACACTCTTGCTCCGAAAGGGGGAAAGCGAAACCGGCGGTTCCAGCAGAGTTATGAACCGCCGTCGTTGAGTGGTCGATGCGAATCTTGAGATACCGAATGTCTCCCGAGACCGCGTCGACTTTCCGGAGCAGCTGCTCGTTCTGCTGGATCAACGTAGCGACTCCTAGCGTTTGGGAAATGGGTGCAGATTGTGGGGATAATACAGAAAACACAGGATTCTCTGTGGAGAAACTGTTAACAGCATACTGTGGCAGATGATGTGCCTTCTGCTGCATCAGATGTGCGGGTTGATTGGATGTGGACAGGACAGGCACTGAATGTTGGGGTACTCGATCGACATATTCAAGTTGGGCTGGATACACGGGAAAGCCTGTAGTGGGGGTCTAAGGAGCTGAGTGGAACAGAACGCGGGGTGACGCCTACGAGAAGCGGGGGTAAGGCGAGGAGTACGCTTTCTGATGTTCCAACCTGCAACCTCTGAAGTCGACAACCTGCACAGCAGTCTTACTCTCGACGAGGAAAGCTTCGACCCATTTGGACGACCACATTAGAAGTGTCCGTGTCAGATGTATACTGGAATTTCTTCTCGTGCGCGCGTCGTCTGAAAAGTTAACGCAGTTAACGTGACACCCATCGTAAGTCTGAACCACTTCGCAAGTAAGCCTCATCGATCCTACTGGTGGCTTACAGTGAGGGCGCACGGCCTTATAGAAGCCCTTGGTGTGGACCTTGGACCGTGTAGCACAGTTGCCATCAATCCATGAAGAACAGAGAACTGCATACCGCCATAGCCCTTGTTCAACTAACTTTACTAGACTATAGGCCTAGAAACAACGAGACAGTTAGTGCTGGGATGTATATTGTGAGATGGTTACTCTAGTACGACAGATAGAATAACAAGGAGGACATTGCCGTATCGAGCATAATAATGGAAAAGTTGCAAATAGTTCACTTTGTAGAAGCATTCATCATCATCATCATTGACAGCATGACATCAGTGTTCAACACCGATGTTTCGCTGCCGTACGACCATGATTTATTTGAAAGCCTTATTGTGAAGAAAAGAATAAAAGTGGACGGGGAAGGACTTAGTGCTAGCTTACTACAATCATTCCGAGGTGCCTACACCTCCAGACACTCATTCAGGCAATCTGGATAGCATTACGCACTTGCATTGCACAAATGGGAGGGGACAGCCGCTTACAACTGTTAACAATTTGTTAACCATATGTTCAGCACAAGTGAATTAACGGGGTAGGTAAACAGTGGTAAAACGGGAGGAAGAAGCTGGACATAAGTTATAGTGCAGCCGGCCGTGTCCGGATATTCCAACCCTGTTACAATGCACGAAAAATTATCAACCAACACGACGGTATCCGGTGGATTGGTAGAGAGGGCAGCTTTACCAAAGTAGAAGAAACGCTTTTTGTTTCGCGACACACGTTTCGAGGGAAATCCTACGTCCCATTCGGCGTGGTTACCTGAGGCGTCTATGAGGTGCGATCATGACTCCTGCAAGCGTTTAAAAATTTACCTAACAGGATAAGTGGGACTTTGTACCATCCACTTAAGAGTGAATATGTGCGACTCATAAGAGAAAGCTGAAAAATTATCCAGAGGTTCGTGAGACGAGACGTCGTCCGGCAAGTGCTGCAGACAATGGACATTGTATACTATCTCCTGCAACCCATACGGTTTCTGGAACTTGTTAACAAATACCAGCAATGAGTGTCGTGAGAAATTAAGGTGGGAAACATAATAGCGACGATGGGAAATCAAATGCACAGACAGAAATGTCTACAAAATTTCGATACCGTTCACGGGGAAGAATACCCTTAAGAACAATCGGACCAATGCACAACAATAGTTGACGAAACTCTGTCGCTTTCCACTGTTAGTACATTGTAATTTTCCGGCACTTAGGCGGGAAATCCATGGGCAGATGGGCACGTTTTATCCAGAGCATGTGGTCTACCCTCTTAGTTGCAAGTGGAGACACTGCAAGATATGCCTGCCAACCTATCTCAGTGGCGATCTTGTTGTCGGTTTCTATCCAGATTGCCTGAATGAGTGTCTGGAGGTGTAGGCACCTCGGAATGATTGTGGTAAGCTAGCACTAAGTCCCTTTCCCGTCCGCCTTTATTCTTTTCTTCACAATAAGGCTTTCAAATAACTCATAGTTGTACGGCAGTGAAGCATCGGTGTTGAACACTGATTTCATGCTGTCGATGATGATGATGGTGGTGATAATGATGGTCTACCCGATTCCAGGCAGCAGGCCCGATACGTACTGCTCGATCACCGTTTATAAAAATAGAAACAAATCTTTGCACAACACTGAGACGTACGGTGTGCATATAGTGAATGGGGGAGCAGTGAACGAAGTCAATAGGTAACGTAAAGAATGGAGACGGATTGTTACAAGTTTTGTGACGGATGTACATGGAAACGTTATCCTCGTTTGGAAGTAATGCACCCTTATTTAGCACTTATCACATCTGTATTAGGAATTATGACCTTCCATTCGTGTGACAAACAAGCGTGCCGGTTTGTCACATATAATTGCATCCAAGACCACACGATGATGCAGGCCGTTAATGGCAACCCCAGGCGTAGGAGCTCTTCAAGTTCCTGCGCTACGTTATGTAGGTACGCACAAACGTCTTCGGGTCTACGAACTGTTCCGTCGAGACGGCGAAACTATGGATATCTCCGTAGTTTTACCATCAGGCCTTGTAGAGACCCGCAGAACGATCAAGAAAGACGCCGTAATGACGGAGATGTATGAATCGATGTACAGCTAGGAGTCATGTTTCATGCTTGACGAGTTTGGTGGAGTCGTCATGGTTATGTTAGTACGGTTAAAGCTTCCCATTTCACTCTCATTGTGCGCCATTTTTATTTTACTTTCATTTGATTTTGTCGTTACAAAACCCATGATCTCCGACTACCCAATCGACGTAGTAGATAAATCTATTTACCTAGGTAGCTGCTTTGGAGTTCGAGATAGCTCAGTGGTCAAGGCGCGGACCGAAGTGTGCGTGGTTTGAACGCGACCTCTGCGTCTCGACCGGTCCTCGTGTAAGCTTGGGCAACCTGGCGGTAACCCGACCCTTTCTTTGAGTGGCGTGGCAACTAGGATGCTACGGGTAGACCGTTCCATTTCTAGACAGCTGCGTACTTTTCGGTGGACTCGCTGGAGGCGAGGTTACTTATCGAATTGAAAGGGCCAATCTTCGATGCCTCTGGCACTGGTATGACGTCAGTTTGTCTATCAAGGGCAAAATATACACGACGACGGTGTAACCCGTAGTGGCTTGTGAACGAGAAACTGGGTCCCTACGCGCTGTCAGATTTTGCCCATTGATGTTTCTGAAGCATTGGCCGCGTCTCGTAGGAAGTTTGGATCAGCACTACTGAGGTAGGCCAGGTGGTTTTGGAAAAAATGAACTCTCCCACGATAGACGAGCTACTCACGCTGCATAGGTCATGCTGGTTATAACATGCTTCGTATGCCAGAAGACCAGTTTTCTCTGAGAGCTCTTTTGTTCAGCTGTGTGCTGAGTAGAAGCGACCGAGAGGTTAACAGTCTGTGACCTGGCAACAAAGTTCGTACGCAGTAACCAGTAGAATGAGTTGGGTTGTCAACTACGTCCTTTCTGGATGGCGAGACTCAGCTAATCAATTGTTACTGACACTGGCAGACGTGATTCCATCACGTAGTCAGTGGCGCTACTGCATCAAAGCTATTACCTTCAACCCGTGGCTTCTTGGTTCGAGCATCTCGAATGATTCAACATCAACTGATTGATTGCACCGTCATCTCCAGTGCTTGGCTATATCCCACGGTCCCCCATTTTTCGGCGAGCGAAAAATAGTACACCATTTTACTCGTAGTACATGATTTGAAGGTGGTAGAATGAAAACTGAACTGGGACACCTAGTCACCCGGTGAAGGGAGGGTTGTTCAGCTTCAGTCAGTTAATTTTCTTGATGTCATCCGTATAGTTCACTGGTGGTCTTATGGTGGGACAGGCGTGACGGAACTTGGCAATTCCCTACCACCTCCAATCCACTGGTCTTTCATGTGGATTATCAGACAGACCACCAGGTGAACATCATTTTATCGAAAACTGCAATCGATCTTCTTCGTTGTGTTTTTCAGCCCCTTGTGACACCGTTCGTGTGTTTTTGATGACAAAAGCTGATCCGTGCTAATCAGCAGACCTTGGTACCGGAGGTTATTTCGACAGGGGTGGAATGGGTGTTCCGGGGCTCTGGGAGCTCTTAGAACCTGCTAGGCGACCTATTGAACTTGAGCAACTTGCTGGAAAGACAGTTGCCATTGGTGAGTGTGATGTGAATTTGTGTTTGGTCTTACTTAACCACTTGATCATTCCTTTTCAGATATGAATATTTGGTTACATCAGGCAGTCAAATCAAGGGCATCAACAGGTGGCCCGAAGGCATACCTGACAGTTCTTTTCCGACGATTGTGCAAACTCATCTACTTTGGAATTCGTCCAGTGTTTGTATTCGATGGCGATGTTCCATCCCTGAAGAAAGCGACAATGGTGGGTTTTATAATTATCTTACCGTGATCCGGCAGACCACCCTAAAACCACAGGGTGAACCGATTAAGTAATTTATACATGAAACTCGTTGAGTGATGACATTAATTTGTGTGATGGAGCCTGATTCATGGCAAAACGGTTCCTATGCCGATGCACGTACCTCCAGCTCGTTTCCTCGAAGTAATCGGTTGCCTGCATACTGCTTAACATTTACTGGACGCTCATTTAACATCAGAGTTCAAAGGATCCCCTTTGATTCCTCTCTACATCGCCAAGCGAACACAGAAGTCCAGAGTTTTCTAGCCTACATTACGCATTCGGTGCACCGTTGTGCACTTCGTAATTCTTCCAGGACCTAGGTCAGTTGTCCATGAGTAGACGCGCTAGAATGAGTTCGAACTCTTAAAAAAGCACTTTGAGGGATTCTGAAATAATGTAATCCATTCAGCTTGAGTGCCGGTGCGATTTGGAAATGTATGAATAACTCAGTGGTGCTTCTGTGCAGTCAGTCAATGTACCGGTTTAATGACTTTGTTTGTTTGTTGACGGTGTGGCTTATGTGGCCGAGAATCGACTTAGCAAGATAAGACTCACCAGTGAGTTGTTTGGGTTCAACCAAGATGTTGTCATCTTGAGACAGTTTCCCTCTGAGTCGGTGCGTAAACAAAGTGAAATCTTCAACAACGACCCAAATCATATCTAACGATGGACACTAGGCGTACGTTGGTGTGCAACTCCTTATCGAGTCTAGTGCCAATGCTGTCAATGCTGTTAGTGCTGTTCGCCTTTTAATTTTTTCACTTCCGTCCAACTTAGATCATTCGAACTTTCAAGGCACTCAGGGTAGCTGTGTTTACTGTATTCACGACAGACTTCATTTGAGGTACAGTTGTTGCATTTTCGTTATCGTTGGCTTGTAGTGCGATCACTTGTACTTTCGGAGTTGTTAGAATAAGCACCAGATGCATTGCAGTGGAGTTAGCTGGATCGGATTCCTGGTCATCAATCCTAGATAGCACTAACAGAAAAAGGTTTGTGCGCGGTGGCACCACTTCGGACGCCGTTATCAACCACTATATGTTTCAGGAATAACGAATAAACGAACGTATAAATCAGCACTCAGCAACAAACAACAATAGTTTGGCTGCAACAACCTTCCGGCGCCTAGCTGCTGTGCCACCTGAAGGAACTTCGAGGCCTGAGATACTGCCAGGTCGCCCAAGCTTAGACAAGAGCAGTCGAACCACAGTTCGAACCACAGACCTTCCGGTCAGTAGGTTGGCGCTTTAACCGCTGAGCTATCTCGAGCTCAGTACTATAAATTCAGATTCTGATTAGAAGGCATGCAATGTACAACCGTGTCACATGTACCAGGGTAAACCCAACGTCCATCTCAATGTTTCTGTCAACAAAGGCCTGGATTGAATCATGGGGAACCTTACGGGAAAAATATTCCGGAGGAATCCGTGTTGTCTACCCTCAGCGCTCGATATTTAAACACAAGCTCCAAAACGTGCCTTTCACCCTCTGGTAGCGTCCAGTCGACAACTGTATAATCCGAACGCCTCATTATCATTGCAACCGCGTTACTCGTAAACCATCAATGTCTACGCTCGATCACCAAGTGCCAGATGAAACCCGCCCATCTTGAGTGTTCGATGCTGTCGTAAGCGTTTTCTCCATTTTTAGTGTCACCAGTTGTATAGCGACTATTAATACGCCAGATTTGTTTCACGACACAGGCTCGTCGATCGTGTCGCCCGCAGACGCCGAAACCCCTGAGCATTGTTTCGGTTCCCCGGGTCTGCATGTAGCTGTCCAGAGAACACTCCCTATCAGTTGGCCGAATTTCAGCGGACCTTGTCACAATGGGCTTGACGCACTTAGATGCTCTCGTTCATGGGCTCTTGAGGATGTGCACACAATGTTTCGTTTCGGTGCGTCATAATCATCATCATCATCATCGACAGCAGCACCAGATGACAACACCGGTGCTTCACTGTCCTACAGCCATATCAATCTGTTTGAATAACACCTTATAATGGAAGGAAAAAAATGGAGCAGGGTGAGGGTCCTGGGGCTAGCCTAAAACAAACATCCGCCTACAGCTCCAACACTTTCAAACAATCCGGATCGAAACTGTCAACATGAACGTGACATCATTCAGACACGTATCGTTCAGTGCCTCCAGCTAATCACAAGGAGGGTTACTTGGACCTCATCATAGAAGGCAAACAGAATCGACGTCGCCCAAACTTTTAATGACATCTTTCATTTGCTTCTGCCGTGTCATATTCTGTCCACCTTTAGATTTCTGAATTAGGCGTTTGTCTTGACAGGCGGTAACTCGGTGTGTGTAACGCACGTTCCAAATAATTTATCTCGCAGTGCTGGATACATTCTGAGGGAAGTACCCTCTGCTTCGCCAAAAGCCCGTCTCCTAATCACCTCATCGCGAATTCGCTGGCTCCAGTCGATTCCAGCTATAGTTATGGGAAATCATTGGTCAGAGATGTGAAGATATCTCATCCTCCGCCAGAAATTGCCAAGTCTGGCAGCCGTCCAATACAGCCCGCATTGTAGTCTGATGCACACCTCCTTTCAGGCCCAGCAGTATACCTTTTTGATGCTGCAAGTGGCGCGAATTAGCAAGAGTGATCATGGTTCTTTAGATTCGTGCGCTCACTTCGTCCGTCATACTACCGTCAGAGCTAATGGAACTTCGTTTTACAACTTCCAGTATCGGTCATTGGATTCTTATGAACATGCTCAAAGACTGCATGTCCTGCATCATTATCTGCACTTTTCGGCCGCGAAACACATACCGAATGACTGGATGGCCTCAGTCAGATTTTGAAGTAATACTCACGCTTCCTGCTCCTTTCCAAAATGAGAACAATGTCGTCTTCATATTCCAGGTTGATAAGGTTCTCGCTCGGACAGATCTGAACGCTGGGGTTTTGGGGACCTTCCAGTTTTCACCTCAGTAACCCATCAATGCCGAAATTAAGGAAACTTTGGAGAGCTCCCCATACACTCTCAGGCGCCTACAAGCGTGTGAATAAGAATAGAGAACTTCTGAAGCATACCACCTTGCACAAGCGTGTTGAAAAGAACTAACGGGTCATCAGAATCGAACGCACTCTTGAAGTCAAGAAACACCAGGATTGTCGTTGCTCTAACACTTGACGGAATGTGAAGATGTGGTCCACACAGCCCCTTCTCAGTCAGAATCCTGCTTGCTGTTTTCGGGTCCCGTCTTCAAATGTCTTCGTATAATGACGTGAATAGCCTGGTTAAAACGGGGGTTAGGTTAATTCCTGCCAGCACCCTTTTTGAAAATGGGCACCACTATTGACTCACTCTTATTTAGTTGGGACGGTCTGTTTCGTTCAGGTAGAGGCAAATAAATTAGACAAGCACCGACGGAGGATTTCGACCCCATCTTCGAACGGAGCGGGTTGGAGTTCATCATGACCAGCAGCTCGGTTTCGCTTGAGGGACAAAAGGCATTTGCTTATTTACGAAGCCGTCGCGGTCAAGTTCATTGTCCAGGACTGTTTTTTGGATCGGAAATCCGACTGGGCAACTGCAGGTGGCTAGTTGAATTGCTCTTGGAAGTGTCCAACCCAACGATTAAGGCGCTCTTCTATCTTGGAGATGGGCGAGAAGTTTTATCGATGATTGGTTCGCCGGAGGTATTTTTGTGCCTGTTGCGCGTACCCTCTGGAGTTTCGGTGCACGCCTTGGGGGGCTTCTCCTACGGGACACTGTTGTTGGGGTACTTCACAGGAGCTCACACTGCAGTGTTTGGTTTGCGCGCACAGGTGACTTCTATGGAAAACACGGAGGTTTTCAAAACCAGCCGTACGTTGTTAGAGTAGCTTGGTCCATCGACCCCATACCAGGCCAAATATATTTATCGTGGTCTCACAGGGAGCTTCATTCTTTTCCGTTTTCCAGTGGGGCATGCGTTTTGCATCCGCTACTTGAAGCGTCAATCGCCTCTGAAAACCGTCGCTGTGGGACGTTTGTTGCTTATATTGAACTCTCGAACAAGCTCAATAAAAAAACGACCACGAGGGTCATTCTTGGGGACAGTGAATGAGTGAGAGACTTCGTTTGATACCCTTGTGTAAACGCAGAACTGGCCCATCTCAGGTGTTGCACTTTTATTGATCCGCATTTCCTGATCCACCGGTGAACCAACGACAGTCGAACACATTTTCACCTCTTTTCTGTCCTTGTACAAGTGGCGAATCGTATTCCTGTACTGTAGTTAAACACGTGTGTGTTGTCAACTTTGGACCTCCTGTTCCTTCGACAACCGAGTCATACAGGCGAAAGCCTAGCACCCCCTTAGTGGTCGTCAACAGTAACAGTGTTTGATTGGTGCTTACACAAACTACTGGTCTTGCTGTAACAACCTTGGATAATAACACGGAGAGCGATGTAACATGGTCCCATTCTACACCCAAGAACCAGTCAGAACAGCCTGTCATATGGGTAGATGGCCTGGTATGTGCACTCTGGCATCACACAAAGCATTAAATTGAAAAAAATAGAAACTTTGCTTGGACATCTTCACCCCATGGATTGATGTACTGTGGATGCGGTAACACAAGGCTGACCTTCTCCGACGTTTTGTTCTAGTAGGCCTTAGTTCTCGGGTGAAGGAGTTTTCCCTTGGTCGTCTGGTAGCGCCACTGAAATCATACTTGTGTCCTGATTTCAACAATCCTATGAAACACTACAAAGTATGATTTTGTTTCCCGCATGCGGATAAACTTAGGTACTCCCCTGAGATATGTAGTCGTATGTTACTCTCAATTAACACTATGTCCAAGACAGGAACTTGTTTAATGATTCCTGAATGTTTTCTTTAAATGAAGGGGCACCATGCAACCAATCGAAATTCTTATGATATGGAGTTTCTCGACGCAACAGGTACATTCGGTACACTTTACTCTGAGAATTCGAATCCGATAGTGTTTTTTCATTTCTTTCGGTTATGCCGGTGCTTTTTACGAGAGTTTTATGACGGGGCAGCATACTGCCTCTGTCCAGCAATTCTGCCCATAAATATTTCGCTAACATGGTGTTTAGATTTAGACAACGCTGGCAAATGTCAGGCGATTCGTCCCTCAGTAATATGACGAACCCTCTGGAACGACCGAATTCCTCTACTTTCCCGGGGGGACACCGTGGCAGTTGGTAGGACTATCAATCTTCTAAATCACCTATCTACCACACTTACAACATTAGTGGACGCTCGTCTCCAACAGCTTTATGTTTGAGGTATGATTTCTGCAATTAGTCAGCACACTTACTGCAGTATTCGTCATCAACTCGTCTTCCTAAACTTCCTAAACTGGTCATTTTCCGCTTTCTCAGGCGGTTCGTCGGCGTCTTCGTCACAATCTGACTGACCGGGCAAATGAAGCGCGACAGCGTATCATACGTCGGCTGTTAAAGCGTGTGGCTCAATCGGCGGTTTACGGTTCTACTAGTTCTCCAGAAAAATCGAAAAATACGGGTAATCTTTGCGTTTTCTTGATTACTTGGGCACTACAGTGCACCACATTCATTTTCAGTGTGCAATCCATACTGTTTCGTGAAAAATAGCCGTTGTTCATTCGCTCTCAATTTTTTTCTCGATTGCACTTAAAAGCCGAGATGACAGGTGACGCATGTTACCGTTTAGCAAAAATGATCAGGCAAAAGACTTTGCAAAGCAGTCACAAAAATAGAATGTGAGCGAAATTTGATCAATGTGACTGCATCAGTGCAGTTGTAACCGTTATTTTACAATTCGTCGGTGTCTCACCATCAGAACCCCGAGAGAAAGTACCGATTAGCAGAGTAGGATGGTACCAACTGGAGACTCAACTGAATCCATCTTATTGTAGTTTCGGTAATCAACCAGATAAATCGTTCGGTACCAACTATTCTCATCCGACCAGTCTAACCTGACCGAGCACTGCTCTTCAGCGCAGAAAGATGCCCAGAAAACAAACAGCCGATTCTGAAAGCAGGTGAACAGCTCACACTGAGTATTTGCATATTCGCTGAACTGTATAAACTGCAGGATAATGTTCGGCTCTGACCTATTCAACTTGCTGAGAAAAGAAATATCGTTGGTGCTGTTTTTGTTAAAGATAACTTTTTCCTATATATACCGGCGAAAAGAATATTTCGATCCTAATCAGAAAAAGTACTGGGAAGAAAATTATCCCTAACTGACTTGATCAAGAATGTCACAACAAAACAGTTAACAAATCAAACTTTGGTCTGCTGGCTTTGAAAGTCCCCTCATCTATCTGGTTTCTGAAGTCATTTCCAAGCACAAAACGCAGGCTTTGTCACACGTGCGATGGCTCCCAGGTGCAGTTCAGCGTTTCAAAGCACGGATGGAGGTTAACGTGAAAGTTTATAACAAAGTGTGTATGCGAACATCTGGATTTTCGCTGCCTACTTCGGGCAACAAATTTCGAAGATGTGGTTTTGAAGATATGGGTAATCGAGTTCAGTATACTGTTACATATCCCCCCAAGATATGGGTAGAATCCTCGTGAAGTACTGTTATCCGATGAATACTGTCCATTCACGCGCTCATAGTCATACGTAATCACCAGCACCACACGGCAACAATTTGAGTGGAATTTTGTCATCGATAAGAATTTCGAATATATTCTGCGGAGTGTATATTCTGTCGGTACGTGCCTTGTTGTAGTTATCGTGAAAATTGCATTGAATCCTTTGCTGGTGATAGTCTGTCGATACACCTGGTCTGTCTTCAACTACAATAGTTTCCGGGACGAGAAGCCGTTCACCAGCAACTGCTCAAGTGGAGGGATGATCTACCTTTGCGGCACCACTTTTTCGGCCATGCGAACACATATTATTGCACGCACAGCACACTACCTATAAAGTTGCTGAAAACTCTTTGACAATACACTACTGGTTTCGCCCTTCTTGGGACTCATCAGATAGGCGTAGTCCTGGGGTTTCCATCAACCTTATGTCCTGCTTAAACGTCAAACTGTACGTAGCTGGTGAAATACAGTCGTTTGCAAATTACTTTGGTGTTAAGAAGAGGCTTAACTGCATCTCTCTTTTGTGATATTGCGCACAATTCCGTATTCAACTCAAGCAGATGGTTGGCGGAAATTCGCAGACTACACCCACCTGTTGAACCCCTAGAATGGCGAAGCCGGTAGCGGGTAACTCACTATCCGTAAGAAATCTATTTTGGTACCTCGAATATCGTGTCAACTGAAAGATAAGGCAACCTTTGTGCACTAATTCACTTGGAGAATCTCATAAACATCGATTTAGTTGAGTCTCCGGTTAACACCAAAGTAACTTGTGAGCGATTGTGGTTCGTTAGTCATTACGCGTGGTTCAATTTTTTACCGTAATATATTGAAACACTGAAGGCAGTGAGACAGTTTTGTCACCTCCCTTTTTGTGGTCCCGGGAACACGGATCATCTCTTTATGAGGACTATGAAGCCTTTCTCTCTCAATGTTTTTGTATGGCAAATCTGCGTCTCGAGGATATCTTTGGTGGTCTGAATGGGTTGGGTTGTGGTTTTTCGAAAGTATCAATCCCGAGCGAGATTGACGTGATTGCAGGTATGAGTCAGTAGCTTTCAGGGTGACTACCGTAGTTTACAGGAAAACTCCAGAAAACTCAGTCACCTAAGTAGACAATGACCATAAAAGCAGCACGCTTCATGTTGACAAAATACTGTATGCTCTCGAAACATGCAACTTCAATCGATCGGGTAATTCAGAGGTGCTAGTTTCCGAATGTTGAATTTTCATTTTCTACGTAATCTTGTCAGAGAGATGGTCATCAAAAGGTTGATCGTAAAAGTAGGAGTGGAGGATCTAGAACCAATAATATGGGTCGGTATCTCAACTCGATACATTCTACTCCTGGTATGTTCTTATGTACCGTTTCGAGCGGTATGCCCTCTTCTGCGGTTCGATTAATTCAGTCGTGTGTTACATTGATTTTGTTTAGCACATGTGCCCACCGAAATGTACATTTAGCCTTTTAAACCATGACGGAGGTTGACCGACACAAAAACATGGATATTTAATGATTTTCAACAATCGGTGCGGCGGTATATCGTACATCACTGTCAGTATTGCCGATGAACGCCATTCAACAATCACTTAACCTAATTAACCTCAAGTTCAGAGTAAAGTATTTTCATTTTTACTTTATCGTACCCTTTCAATAAATTGCATGCTGGGGTCATGGAAGAAAGAACTGATCACTTGAAAAGCTACCAGGGTCTCATAGCCGATCAAAGACGGAGAACTGTACCGGTGGTCCTTAGGCTGGAAAAATCGTCCATCGACCTGAAACATTTGCTGAACTGATTATATGTTACGTACTTAATTCAAGTTATCAGATCAAAACTAGTTTACATTCCTTGTTGGCAGATGCGTATGTTGCCAATCTGTGACTTTCATTCTCAGCCATCACGCTTCCTTTGACTCACTTGGCCACTATGAACCGAAGGAGCCCCCCAGCTGGGCGATTTTTTCCGTAGACCGTTTATATGAAATGCATTATAAATGCGGGATTTTATCTACACATAGTATATTGCATTCAGTTACCAACTACCTTTCCGTCCATCGTATATGTGCAGCCGCCGTGGAATTGTTACACCGTCTGGGACATCATCCAGATACACAGCAAGCCAAGGAAGATGAGGCACTGTTCGGCGCCCCAAGCGAACCGTCCAGGTTGGTGAAGTGCGTTTCTTTTTCAGACTTGTTCTTTGTTATTGGGTTTACAGCAGCTAAGCGGATAGGAACATTAGTCTAGAATGCTACGGGTAAAGAAGATTCTGACCTCTCCTTGAGAGTGGTCTCGCTCTGTAAGGAGGAGGTCCACATTGATCGCATCCGGGGGAACCTAGGGGAATCTCTTGAGGAATCACTTCATACGATTTTGAGTGATTGGATGTATGCTTTGAGGGTGCAGTTACTTTCTGTCACTGAAGGGAGGAGGGTAAAAATACTATCGGCTAACGGTTAGTGGGCTATCGAACTATTTTCTGCAACCTTACAATTGGTGCGTTATGTCATGAAAATATACTTCGATATCCTGCATATCGTGTCAGCTAAAACATTAGTTGGCCTTTGTTGAAGAATAGCCCAAACATGGAATTCAGCTGAGTTTCCCATTAATACAATGGTAATTGGCGAGTGAGTGTTCTTCGCAACTACCGGCTTCTTCATGCCAAATAGTAACTAACAGGAATTAATAGTAGGTTGGCGTACCTGTTCTTCTTACCATCTTAGACCATCTGCTTAAAGAAATCAAAATTGGGGATCAAATTAACTTGTCGAAACACTTTTCAGTTTTTTAGGCTTTTTTTTAACAAGGTTAGCCACGCCACTTAGCATGATGTGACTTGTTTGTCAATCGTTTAGGACTACCCTGACCCAGCCTTCTTCAGTGCAGTAGATAGAGCGCGATTACTGTAGGCTGCAACGTTTTTAAAATGCGGTATGTTAAACCTTATTCGTTTGTCTCAGATATGGTTATGTCGTTCCCTGGCTCTTGGAATTATCAGTCTTAGATGAATACACTCCAACGTTTGGCTCATTTTGCAGACGTTTCATCCACTTTGGCTGCTGTACACAAGCAAATCCCACCAGATACGCTTCAGTCCATCGGTTGTCCCTGTTTACTCCTTGGTTAGCATACCGATTGCTTCTATCTCTCCCCAAAATGCACTAAACCGTACAAGGATCTACCTTCCAGCACCTGTACGACACTTATGCCCTCTAGGGTTTCACTGTATAGGATTTTCTTTTCGCTCGCTGTACTACTGATTCTCCGGTGCTAGGTTAGCGAATTGTATCAACAGTTTCGCTCTTTGTTCTCCAAATAGCGGCCTTCTCTGTACAAGAAACCAGTTAGAATAAATATCTCCATCTTATGATCAGATTGAACTACACTTCAGCCATGCGCAAAGATGTTTCTCGTGGTTGAGTGGACAATCAGTGACATCGTAGCGGTGCAGCGAGTTATTTGGAACCACAGGTGAGGACTGGGTGTTAGGTGGAGACCAACGGTTTGGATACTCCATAATGGCACAACGAGGTCATTCGTCAGAGGTGCTACCGCTGTTATTTGCGGTCTAGTTTTTAAGCCTGTCAAGTATTTTTACAGCCATCGAGTTAAGCTAGGAAGCATGAATCTTGGGCAGTCGGGCCTTTCTTATTCTTATGTTTTTCTATCCCTCCTCTCAGCGATCATCTGGATGCTCAAGGATTACTCCATGAACGTGCCGGATTGGAGTACGATGAGCTTGCTCGAGACTATTTGGTAAGTTGATTGGGCATAATTATTGCTAGCTTTATAGCCTTTTCCTCGTCCTTGGACGAGACAACTGCAATACTTTTGTTCGGGATTGATAGGCTGGGAACGCTTCTGACCCTATGAGCGAGATAAAGGTACCTGACTATGCAGTAGTGTGGTATGGCACACTTTCTTGACTGTGCTCGACGCCCAGTGTGTCTCAAAGATGGCTACTTAACCGTCAAAAACACTGGAAAACAGCTTGGCCACGCACTCCTTGTACGCTTGACATGCTTTTTCTAGCGTGAAATCGGTGCAGTGCACCTACCCCCTGTATTGAAATGGCGTACAGCGATTCTCTCGCCTAGAGTAACCTGGAAAAGGGTCTCATTGGAATCGTCGTTGACGAGACATACCGTGTGGACCTCTAGACGAGTGACAAATCTCAAGAAGTACTAATTGTGAGGTGAACTGTGTATGAAGAATGTTAGATATTGTTTTTTTCGATATTGTTGGACGTGAAGTAGTACGGAGGATAATTCGGGTTTGATTACTTGTATAACCAGTCTTTGACTTGTCAAAACGTTACACACTGCTCATAAGGTCCCTTTAAACTCCTCGACAGCTCGCTATCGGAGATTCCGCTGGGTTCAGTTGAGTCTTCTGTCGAAACCGAATTGGTGTGCAAATGAGGCTATTTGTCGCAGTTTTTTACTTATTCAAATAGTCATCTGACTGCTGGTGAATAATCCTAATATTTTATCTGGAGGGTCATCGATCGTCGCCGGGACAAGTACCAAGCCATGGGCTTGGCATTTAACCGAATGCTGAAGGCGGGGATGTAGTCGGAGCCAAAAAAGTTCAGTCATGCGAACGTTTTTGCCCTTACCTTAACCCATCAGATGGGTGTGGGTCGCTATGACGGCGGTTGTCAAGTAATTGAAGACACTTCTAATATAGAGCCCCTTATTGATTACCTTCGTTGTCTGTGGTTTGATAGGTTGTTCCGATGCTGCAAAACATATACAAAGAAGTATATTAAGTGCGAGCAGCCATAAACCCAAGTAATATCATAATCGAAGCAAACAAATGATGCTTGCTTTTGTTTGACCTCCCCAGGACGGCGTCAAGTTGCACGTGAATGCTGACCAACTTGATTTGCATTCACCATCGTTTTGTGCACTTCCCCTGCAAGCGCAACTACGTGTCGTTCAGCTGGCCCGCGAGCACCTTGATTCTCAGTTCCGTTCAGGTCTAGCACAGGACAACGAACAGGTGAGTGTTTTTTGCCAACAGGAGTCTGGCCAGTTGTTCTGGCAAAGGCGGTTTACTTTCGTGATGGTAGTTCTTATAAGGGGAAAGTGGTTTACACAAGAAGGGCCAGGAGATCCTCTGGGATTTTCGACCGCGCCTGAAGCAGGATTACTTTTTACGGTTGTGCTAATCACCCTTGAGCTCGCGACCTTTCCTAATTATTGGTTTTCTCCATCTCTTCTAACTTCTTTCTTAACCTGTCTATATACAGTTGGTGAATTGGTCAAGTACAATTTTGAAGGCATCGTTCGATGATACGGTGTGTGCATTGTGTGCGGTCGTCTGCCTCGAGCAAAGATTGAGTGGGAATTTACACTCGTACGTCAGACATATTTCGATATTTTCCGATGGTCACGGTGAATACGAGGGTGAATTGGCACTTCGTCTTCAGACATCAGCTGTGGACTATTTTTGGTGGCCATTGCTGACAGATTTGTCCGCTGACCATTCTGTTTCCAAAAGATGGCGCGCATAATTTTCATTCACGGACAACACGCAAGATTACTGAAGAACTGTAGCTGATGGGAGCACCGGCCAGTGGAAATAAATCTATGGTTTAACTGAACTGTATTGAATGGGTGAATAGTATGGCTGAATAACTCTGAATCTCAATTGAATCCCAAGTGAACTGACATATGTCAGGTGAAGTAACGAGGCACTGTGGGATGTCAGCTTGCAAATTGGGTAAAGTTTCATGTTGTTGGAGCGATGCATCGTTCTGTGGGTCTTGCTACTCGGCGCAAAGTTATCCAGATGCTTATTTGATATTTCCAGGTACGGTGGACTCAACAGTGGGTATTAAGTTTTGACTGGATGTAAGCACGACATGGGTTTGCTAGAGCGTAGTCAAAAGATGATTTCTTAGTCCAAGTGCACGAATCTCAGGATCTACCAATGCATATACCATGTTAATGAGTCTGCAATGTTTTCAGGAAAAAATTGCACGAATATTAAGTCTTCGGCCTTGATGAACAGCATACCAGCAACCGTAGTAAAATCTGTTTTTTTCCTGAAAATCACATTTTTCCAAGTTTTTTTCGGAACACTTCTCAGATGCGGTCTATTTCGCTCGGTCCCATGAAGTAGCTTCTCCAGAGGGGGAAGGGACAGCTCTAACTAGATTTAAATCAACTCGGGTTTTAATTCCTACAGCTCTGATGAACGCCACCTGCATCAGCACATAAGTACAGCAAGTGAAACGTAGTGAAAGTATTCTAGACTTAACTTTGAGCATGTAAAGTACCATCTGGCAGCTACAGTAGACGCCAACAGCTTTCGAGTTCAGTTCACTGACCTTTCCACCTACCTGATGATTCGCGGCCTAGGAGTGTATATTCGAAGCAAAAGCCCGCAAGAATATCAAAGTTTGATATATTCTCGCATGCATAAGCCGGAGTGAGCCGAGGCATTACTCATTGTATATATCGTGTTCAACTCACAATTTAAGGTCATTTTGTTCTGGATTTTTGAAGTTGCCCCTGTTCCTTGTTTGCTGTCGCGCAGTCCCAGTGCACTGAAACATTCTCTCTGAATCAAGTCAGTCGCCTTCTACTTCGACGCCGTCTGGCTGAACGTCAAGAGGAGTTATCACTGCAGCTGGCCAGGGAAGAAGCAGTGAAACAAGTCAGCACGTTCAACAACTCCACTTTCATGGAGACGTTGCGGTCTCGTTTGGAATATTTTCGATCCGGTGGTGCGGAAGACTCGACCTTGGCTTTGAGAATTCAGTCCCGCGACACGGGTCATGCGATCCTGATAAAAAACTCGCCGATGAAGTCAAAGCGATTTACGAGTTTTTCGGATTCTGCTTTTTCTCTGGAGAGGTATGTTATGGCACGTGCGATTCAGTGTCAAATGTTTCCGAAGAAAGACCACCATCCAAGGAAAAGTAAATAGCTTCCTACATTATGGCGTTTTTTTCTCCGGAGGGTTTTTTCTTACTGATATCGTACACGAGAAACTATACGGTCCTTTTTGATACACGGCTTCTTTCAAAATACGACGTAACTGAAAGCTACCGTCCAGACTAACATTCAAACACCCGAACATGATTAGCCGGTAAAAAGTGTGCCATTGGGATTAAAAGCCAAATGAACCTCAGTAATTAGTTCTGTTGGTTCTTTGTTTTTGTCGTCCACTGTTGCTTTGGATTTTCAATGAGGCCTAATTACCAGGTCACATTCCACACTTTGTACCTCGCACCATCCTAGTCCAATGACACGTGCTCAGGATACACGAGGACTCAGTGATTGACCATTGCCGCCTGCGAAGCGTTGCTCAGTATAAATGTAGGCGATGCGAAACATGTGGTGTTAGCAGGATGTTAAAAAGTAACATGATCAGTGCATGACTGTCCGAATCCGACCGATTGTCGGATTAATTCAGTGTGCAGTGGGAGGTGAACGCAAGCCAAGATCACCCCGTCAGTACGCTCCGTTTGTTTTAGTTTGAAGTGCGGGTTAACAGTCGCTGCATTTCAGGCAAACAACGACCGGCGGACGGAAGCTACTGAAGAACCAATCACAGTCAAGCGAATTCACACAGCCAGTGCAGGTTTCGGGACGGTTTCCAGCATGACTTGCTGTACACTAATAAAAGCTCAGTAATTTTGCGCAGTAAAACGTGTTGCACGAGGATCGAACCGAGGCATTTTTCTTAATTGATTTCCGGGGTTGTGACGCTCGGGTCTAGTGGATCGTCAGGTCGGTAATACCCAGCTAGGTCAGATAGTTGTTGAAGAAAATTCCCACTTTATACGACTTCCCCTGTCTAGGCTTGGGCAACCTGGCAGTATCCCAGCCCTCGTGCTTCCTTCGGGTGGCATGGCAGCTAGGCACCGGAAGGGTGTTACAGCCGAACGATTTTTTTTTACGAGCTATTCGTAATCCATTGGTTACACCGGTAGGGATATGTGCTTCGCATAGGATCCTTTGATTCGCGGGACTCTCCTCTGTTAGTCATGTGACGGCTGGAGTATGAGGTCCATGACCGACTGCCACCCCCTGGATGGAGACCTCAAAACGCGATGCAATGATGGACACTGATGCTGACACGTCGCTCAATCACACACCCAATGGCGCTGATGGAATAATGCAATCGCTTTCAATGCCTACCGGTTCCGGTTTCCACTTCCATGAGAGACGTTAAAAGGATAAGACGTCAATGAATTTGTTAGGCCTCTTCTTGTATCCTCGATGAGTGAAGTCGTATCAGTTTAAACCAACATTTCTCGGTGTACGGTTTGTAGGTCTGAGCTGAGCTGAACTTATCATGATTTAGAGTCTGTAGCACCGGGTTCTTTCATATACTTCTAATTCATCGCCGTTTTTATGTTGCTGCGTATCAGTGCTGCTTACTCCAACGTGATGACCACTCTGAACGTTTAGCACAGTTCTCGGGTTTCCGATATGTTTCACTTTACTTTGGTTGACCCTAGCTCAGATGGACTGATATTTTCGAAACGCGTGTATGTGTATGTATGATGGTGGTCTGCCACTGGTTATCCGCTTAATGGAATTCCCTTCCCTTCAGTATGTTAACGAAAATTTACCAACTGCCTGCCTTGGACAGTTGCGCTATGCGTGTGACGTGCCTTTTCTTACTTTACGCTCTGCAGTTAGGCTAGTCATGAATACAAATTAAAAAAACGGTAATTTTGTTGCTAAGCGCCTGTTCATAGTTTTAATGGTCTTTAGCTTACATGAGTATGCTAGATCGACGGACAGTTTTTGTGACTGGCTTAGGTTTTTTCATATTTTAATGTTGGGCTGACCGTTTTTCCAATGGTATATTTCTACCTCTGTAAGTACTTTTGTCTGTCGAGCACCTACTCTTAGCACTACATTCCCTGCTTTTCATGTCAGCCTCATAGTTCGATCGGCAACACCATCAGAAGCTGTAGAGTCATTGCCCGCCAACCATGAAGCCGAGAATTCTGCAAAGAATCACATGACGTTGCCTATAGCTACCTTGAATGAGCTCGACGCATCGATCCTCGAACCTTCACTTATTCAGCACGAAGGAGAGCTTACGAAGAGAACGATGGAAGATGTGGATTTCACTGACCTGAATGATTTTCCTCCGAGGTCGCCATTGCCTTCTGATCCATCGAAGCCCGTGGATATTTCGCCAGGGAGTTTGATTTCATGCTTGACATCCTCATCTTCAAGTTCCACTGAGGACCACTTTCAACAGGTGACTGAATTTCCCTTCAACGTATCCCCGCCCGCGGTGTCAGTTGAGAGAGTACCGGAAGTGGCTGATGATTTATCGGTTTCAACACATTCTACTACATCCAACGCTCCTCGTGATACACTTGCAAACAGTTCAGAGATTAAGAATAACACTCAGGACGATGAAGATGATGACGAGTTCGTGGAAGTCCCCGAATCGAACGCCGTAGACGAGGCTTCCACTCAAGAATTAGCCCTTAATAGTCAGTCATCGAGCAGCGTTGCGGAGGACGAGGACGATGAGTTGGATGACACGGATGCAACTTCCCAGTTGTTGCTCCCAACAGATACTCAACACTCCGTGTTTCACGACAAATGGACCGAAGATGAAGATGCAGTCCTTCTGGATGATGATGTTTTGCGAGATCAGGCTGATCGGCTTACTCGGCAGGCACAAACGACCACCCAGCGTTGCGTCGAGGAAGCGCAGGTGAGTCTTCATCAATGATTTATACCATCACTTTAATTTCAGCGATCGGTAGATGACTTGACCATTTTTGTCTGTCGTCTGGTCGCTTGTGAACTCAGTTCCACTCTTACTGGGATTAAGATACTGTAGTGTCGGTATGCTTTGCGGTTAATGGACCGTATTGATTGCTGAGTCATGGTTCGAACCCTAATTGCCAAATCTGAGTACCAACAGGGAGTGCTGTCAACAGATGAGAAGCTGATTGGCGATGAATTAAGAGTCTTTTGAATATCGAAATCGATGCCTGTCGTCTTGAGTGATGCGTACGGTTTATCAATTGTTTTTTAAAATGCACGGTCGTTAATTATTTGCCCGTCCTGGAAAGTCAGTTGGGTGGCTATTTTTCCGCCTTCTGCTCATAATTTAGTATACCATATCCTTGTAACCTACAGACCCTGCTCCAGCTTTTCGGGATGCCATTCATAGTAAGCCCGGAAGAAGCGGAAGCTCAGTGTGTTGCTCTGCAACAATCCGGACTCGTCGACTTTGTTGCCAGCGACGACTCAGACGTCTGGCCCTTCGGTGCACGCCGTGTCTGCCGTCATTTGTTTGCTGGTGGCGCTGTCGACACCAAACCGAAGGCAACCAGACAAGCACCGCGGGTGCCTTCACAATACACCTTGGATGACGTCCAACGAACCGTAGGTAAGTATGCTGTATTTGATTTTCATTTTATATAATCTCTCTGAACTAATTCCACATTCATACCGGTGTCTTGGCAACTGATTCCATCCAAAGACCACTTTATTCTGCGGGTTCTGGGCATTCCTTGTAGCACTTTCAATCCCGTTCTTTTCTGACAGGACTCAATACGGTGAACATTTTACGCTTGACCCTACTCTGTGGCAGTGATTACACACCGGGTGTGCAGAATGTTGGTCCCGTGACCGCAGTTGAAATTCTCAATGAATTCGGCGAAATCAGTGATAATGCGAGTAACATTGCGTGTACCACATTAATCGGAGAAAGTGAAACCGGTAACCTTCTGGCCGCCAGAGTGGTTGAGCCATTGGAGCGATTTACGTGAGTACCGCTTCCTACGCTGCTTTTTTACCCCAGCACTTCTTATCTATGTGCTATTGTGACATTGTAGAACATTGGTGACCCGGATGGGTTCATTAGGTCTTGACCTGGAAATTTGTTTCAAGCTTTTCATCGCAATCAGAGGAGATGCGCTGTTTAGTGGGTGTTTCCTTCTTTCATGCTTGCGTTTTTTGTAGTTCGGCTGAGGGTATATAGTACTTCCATCGTGAGTGGATGACGGAAATCCCGGTTGTTTCCTTGCTCATTGGTCGGCTATTGATATGTGATTTTTCCCATGCTTTGTTGGTCCTTGGGACTCCCTCATTTTCGGTACTTTCTACAACTTTATTTGATTTGAGGTAGGAACTTTAGGGTTGGACAGTCCGACGCCGACTTTTGTTCAGCAGGATACAAGTTCTCGTGTGTGTTTGAAACAGATTCTTCCCACAGGTCTATTACGTATACCGAATCAGCGAGCTGGAGTTTCCGATCTAGTTGCCTTGCAGTGGTATCTGATTTTCGAAGGACGAGCTTCACGCACTTGCTTTTGATTGAAGCTTCTCGCACGGTTGTTCTGGCAGGGACGCAACTTGAAGGTAATATGTCTGGTCAGATGGTGATTAGAGCACACTCATTTGTACACTAAATTGGCACGTTGGATTGAGGATACTGGATGAACATCACGTGCATTTCCCTCGTGATGAGCTTCGAATAAAGCGAAGCCGGTAGTGAGCTGCTGGTGAACTTAATCATTTTAATCATTCCGCCTTCTTGTCGATCAAAGTACTGGCTCGTTCAACAGAAAACTACCATCTGTTGGCTGTGGCAGTTGTGTCTAGAGCTTGTATAGACTCATGTTTAGTGGTTCTAGTGCGTTGTTTCCGTCACGACTACCTTTGGACGTTTGACTGGAGCTATGAATTGGTTGTGTTGTATGGCTGCGAGAAGTGACCTCTGCAGACAAATGATGTGAGGCGTCTTCAGGTGTTTGACTACCGATGCCTCAGAAGCGTTGCTGGTTTTAGATGGCGTCAACGGATTAGCAACGAGGTGATTAGAAAACGGGTATTTGGTTGTACAGCAGCTACTTCAATCGCGGAGAACATCCAGTACCGTCAACTGCGGCGGCTCAGTCATGTACTACACATGCCGAAACACCGTCAACCGAAACGAGTGTTGTTCTCCGCGCTTCCTTCAGAATGGCGCAAACTGCGAGGTGGACAACTTATGACTTGGCAGAAGGGTGTGAAAGAGATTACGAAGAGTTTGGATGTTGTTCGTGTTGTACGCTTTTCAGGATGGCGTCCCGTAACCCCGCCTGCGCTTGACTGAAGACAGTGGAAGAAATGGTGGCTGATCGATGTCGTTGGTGTTCGTGCTGTCAGTTTGTTTCCAGATTGTCTGATTGAGCGCTTGGAGGCGTAGGCACCTCAGAATGCTTGACGTAGGCCAGCAATAAGTCCCCTCCTCCACCCATTTTTTCTCTTCTTTCCACTCTAAGGCTTTAAATATAAATAGATGAACTTTATGGTTGATGGCAGTAAAGCGTCAGTCTCAGCACTAATGTTGCTGCCTCTGATGATGATGATGATGATGATGATGACGATAATGGAGTGGTTACGGTGTTTGGGTGTTAAGCAGTGTTTTGATGATGATACAGATGTGTCCAGATCACTCGGGGCCTTCCATCAAGTCACAGAATATGGTTCAGTGTCTTGCGGTGTCTCATGGTGCTTTGTTTATCAGCCTAACTTTCTTTTCAGTGCCTGGTATCGTGCTGCTTCGAAAGTCGTTGCTGAGGGCGATGCAAAGTCACTGAATACAAGCCAGGTTCGCAAGAAATGGTTGAAGTTCTCTCCACCTGAAGGTCAGTTGTAAAGGTGCAACAAAAGGTAGTCGAGGATTTCTTTATAAGCTCGGTTTGCAGTTCATCAGTAATGTTGTTTTCTTGATTATTTCTGACTCCAGGTTTTCCGGATCCGCGGATTGTGGAAGCCTACCTGCGTCCGAATGTCCTTCGTAAGCCCGAAACCCCGTCATGGGGTGAACCAAATGTGGAATCTCTGGTCAAATATCCTTTTCGTTATCCTGTTCTTCCCTTCCAGGTCATGGTGGGGTTGAATGTTGTGCTCACCCCACCGTATACACTAACTCTCGTAGACGTAGTACGCCACTCTCCTAGAAAGTTCAGCATACCGTTTACCTTGAGCTACAAAGTTGTGTGAGATCCTCCGGGGGAGAAGATATCCAAATAAAAGACCAAACACCCCTTTTTCACATAGTAGGAATGATTATTGTTTCTTTTGGATTACCGAACACAGTAAAAATAATAAATCACTCAGACGTGGCAGCTTTTCGGCGCATTAGCTGGCGTACCACCCGGAAAAAGCATGTGGATTGATATACTGCCAGTGTGCCAAAGCCGGGACAGGAGGAATCAGAAAGACAGGATGGAGTTCGAACCGTGGACCTACCATCCCGCGCCTCAACCCGGGGAGCTATCTCGGTCTGTTTGAACGATTCAGGTTCGGCCTGTTTTTCCATTTGGCGCCTGATTACAGTTACTGACGAGTCAGAGCGGCTCTTTCAATGGCGTTTTTGTGACAGTCCCGGTTATTGAACAGAATTCAAAGGTAATCGACGAAAAATTGAATTTTCATCGTGGAAATGGCATGAGTAGATTAACGGAGTTAATTTTTCGGTATCTTGTTGGAAAATGTCGAAGTGTGTCGAATTCCTGGGTAGCTTAAACAGCAGACTACAGCTACGGGCTGAGATACATAAAACATTCGATCCGTTTCGGAGGGGCGTGTTAAACTGACGTCTCCTCAATACACTCAAGGAAGGAGTGCTATGCAGCGAACCGTTCATTAACTCTTAACTAACTCAAAAAATTCACAGGGGTTGGCTAGGATTCAGTTTGGAAGGAATTTTGAAGCCAACACTGGTTTGGATTCACTAAATGTTAGGTGACAGACTAGACTGGCTGATCCTACGAAATGACGTTTTCGGTAAATTCAAATTGAAAACCACTTGACTACGATTGTTAACTCAACTTGCTAACCACTTTGCTCATAAACTGGATTTTGACCTTCCGATGGCTGCGTCAAATCCTATCTATCTTTCATTATTAGGTTTGCTGGATGCCCCGATTCGCGAAGAATTATCATGGTAGTTTTCCGACTTCTAAGCAACGGAAATCGGTGTGATTATGAAATTTGAGGTTCTTCAGGAGTACTTTACAGGGGTGACGCCATTTTGTAGTACAAATCGCTCGGATAGTGTGTGTGTACTATGAGAGGCGAACTTTCGGTCAGCCTACAGCGAGCCAGTGTAAAACTGAGATGTAGGCAAACAGAAGCCAAGTAATTATCGCGACGGTTCCTTAATTCAATTGGTTACAAATATGCCCAATCAACTTTCGGTTGGCGTCGCGCGCAAACGGAGTCCATGATTCGGGCTGTGCTCAACCAGCAGCAGAAGCGGTTCATGGGTGGCGGCCAGCTAAATTCACTGATCACGAAATTCTTCCGTCCATCAGAGCCGCCCGCCGTCCACTCTTCAGCGCCTTCCACCGAACCACCCGATGAGGTAAGCGTCTGTTTGTGCGATTACACCTTCGTTTTTTGACATGACCTGTCGTGCCCCTGAAATTCTACCGTCCCTTATACGACATATTACCGCTTTCTAGTCTCGACGCTCGGTTGAAGTGGTGGTAACCATCGCAGTTCTGGAATTCAAGTGCATACGAGGAATACTGGCTGCATTTAGTTGTTAATCGCTTTTTTTTGGACCGTTCATTATGGGGGATCCAGGCCGTCCCATATCACTCATTATTTTATTGGGGGAAGTGCCCAATAACAGTAAACACGTATGCAAGTCATGCGGCAGTGCATTCACTCACATGGGACCGATCCGTAAGAGTTTCCCGATATGAGTTCTGACCCTGTTCCCGTCGCCAAAAGTCTTAGTGCGGGATAAAGTACAGCACTGACAAGCATTGGCTTTGTGGTATGAAAGTGAGATGGAACAGACTAGCAAGCCTGCAAAGAGTAAGAGGGTCAGCTAGCCAGTAGTGCAGAGAATTGGTCGAACGAACGGTAGCCTGTAGGGACATGCAGAGGAATAAGCTCGCAGGCGCGACAAGCTGAATGGCCGGAGCTTAAATTCACACCACCCATGCTGTCTCAAAAATGAACCCCGTGGGTATCAAGCAGCTTCGCTCTTTTCTCTTGAGAGGATTCCCTCAGAAAGGTGAAATTAAGGTCCTTAGAAGGGCTCACTCCTCGGGGACTGGTTCTCGTGAGGAACCACTGTAGTGCTTTGATTAGTCCTGGTCGTGAATAACTAATCAGTTGGGCTAGTCGTCTGACTTCTTTGTTGTTGCCACCGACGACAGCATCTTTCGAGGAAAAAATTCTTAACGTTGGACAGACTGAAATGTGGAGGATTCATTGCAGCAAGCCGTGAAAATTCGAACTTAACAGTCGATAGCAAGCTGCCTGGATTTGTGACAACCAGAAGGATCTTTATAGCCCTTCATGTATAACGTCAGCTTCCTTCTCTCCGGTTAGTCCTGCGTGGTGCCGGTTGCTATGTTTGTGGAACATCATGAGATCATCGTGCGTAGTTAGGACCTACGTAACCCTTACTGTACGGAATGCAACTGTTTACGGTGGATTACCTTCCGTCCATTCACGCTCGTACTGCCTGGCTGAGTCACACTGTTCAGGCGTTATGAGCTTTGTCCTGGCACTACCATGTTTTGTCCCGTGAAAGATGCAAAGGTTTTTGGCTGTACTAACTTGAGTCATGTGCCTGTGAAATATGCTGCTTTCGTTGATACTGATACCCAAGGAGGAATTCTGGCAATCCACTTGTAGGCGATGAGATTTGGAAGCTTCGCTTCAGGGTTCCATGTTGCAGGTGAAGACGATTTGTGCTAGAAAGTAAAAAAACACTCTACGGCTGTTGTACTCAGTCGGCATGATCATGAGTGTGCGTCTGGTGAGGCTCTGGTACGATATGGACCCGAAATTTTCGGAATGGAATCCAAACCACTCAGCTATGGGTGGCTGATCAGCGGTGCGGTCAGTGTGCATCCAGGATATATCGCCATCGTTCATTTGCGCCTTATCAGGTACTGACGAAAAAAACCAGCTTGATGAAAACGCACTTAATGAGCCTCAGGAAGGGCTAAACCACCAGTGGGCTGTCCAATGCTTTAATTGGCCTTCTAAGCAGTACCGAATCCAGCGTTCAAGTTAATGTTGAATTCCAGTTGAAATGAAGCCGTGCAAACATTCAAAATGTGTAGCGGGAATCAGCTGTAAAACGTGTGAAAAATTGTCTGAATGGTGGGTGCGGACATCGTAGTTGGCCGTAAGCGACGTAGGCAACGTAAATAAGACTCTGCACCCAATGACTCGACCGAACAAATGAAACAAGCTGTGCCGCTGCAAATGTTCTGTGGAAAATTGATGCCCTTGTAGCACTAAAGACCGGAATACTTTTGAGAATGTGCAACACGAGTTTCGCGCTTACGGGTATTACTCAGACGCATATCGTTTTTCAGGTCTTTTGAAAGGCGCACTCTTAGTAAATTGCCCCATAATTTGTCGGCTTTTTTCTATATCGCACCAATGCGAATATTTTTCTGGCGACCAAGCTAGTCCTCTATCGGCCAAAGTTCACTGGCGCCAGATGTTCTTCACTTCGGTGTGCCATTAACTGTTCCGTATTCGTCAAAACATGGTGATATTTTGACTTGTATATGTTGTGAACAGACTCATATGACCTTTTGGAGAGTTCATGGTGTCGGACTATCGTTGCGCTACTGATGTCTGTTTTTCTTTCCAGGTTACTCTCTCTAGTAAACGTGCTCGCAAGGCCGTATCCAGCCTGGTAAAGAAGGCACAAATTGGCGACGACAAAACGGAATCGTCAGACAGTAAAAGTGTACTAAAGTTGGGCGCGCCCACTGAACTTCCGTATCTACAAAGACCACGTCGAAAACGGAAGGAGCCCAGTGTGGATTCAGCCGCAAAGACTGCCAGACAACAGAGAGCCCGAACTGGGAAATTCGCACAACCTTCTCGCCGAGTGGTGACTAATGTTTCTTTATCTGAGGATGAGAATGATGACGATTAGTCCTCACTGATCTCACTGCTGCTTTTGTACAGAATAATTTCCTTTCTATTAAAAAAACAGAGACGCCACGGATCCCGTGTTATTTTTTCGTGATGAGCTCTTGATTAATAGAAGACAAACTATTTTGTTCCAGCTATACCTTTTACAAGTATGTACCGCGCGTTAATAAGTGGGATTCGGCAGGCAGTCGGCATAATGCACTCCCGAATTAGTACAGGAGATAACTCCATCGAGAGGGCAGTTTTGGAGGTAGAGAAATATATCCTGCTGCAACCCTGCTTCGAGGAATAAACGCTCCAGAACAGAAACGGAGACATTTATGAACCCCCACGTGGTTGGCTTATTCTCCACTGGAAGATACCATCATTGGAATGTTCCCTGTCATAGATCCAGGTTCATGCACTTCATGCAAAACGTGGTTAGTCCTGAGAAGCATCCTACTACACTTTTTCTGTCTCAATCGGGGTTTACCAGGTGGACGTGGCAGGAGTGTTCATGAAACTCTTTGGTTAGCGTATTACAGCTGATGTAGACGGTGGGTTTTCGGAAAGTCTCCTTA
This sequence comes from Opisthorchis felineus, assembly GCA_004794785.1. NCBI lineage: Eukaryota > Metazoa > Platyhelminthes > Trematoda > Opisthorchiida > Opisthorchiidae > Opisthorchis > Opisthorchis felineus. Next base: position 54,000 of record SJOL01006398.1, on the reverse strand, counting down.
ATGATCGGTGCTTGTGACTCTCCTTCGTGTCCATACGGGACCGACTGCGTGTACTTTATTACACGCGTTACACGTCACGACATTCCTCCCAAAGGAACCCCGGAAGAACCACTCCCTGGGAGAGTCCATGGGAAGCATTTCCCACTAGATTTCTGCGAGGCTCCTTACCTCTGGAGATACCATCCATACCCTCCTAGAAAAATGAGAACTGGTTGTACCCACATTAAAAGATCATGAAACGTACGTGTATAAGGTGGAAACAAATTGTTAGTTGCAAGGCGAAACTTCTAAATGGCCCAAGTTCAGGGCGCAAGACAACACACCAGTGGCTTCAAAACTGTTCCAAACTAGCTCACAAGAGTCAAATTTAAATCCAGAATCTTACCATTGTTACTTGAGTTTGAACTTCATCTTACAGATTGAGTTCCTCTTTCGCTGTGCTACCTCTCCGGCTTCCTGATTTGAACATAAATAATCCTAGTGCAGTTGGTGTTACCTATGCAACTTTTGTTTCGTGTGCTGACTGAAACAAAATCATCGGCAGCAATATACCAGAATTTGGCTGTCATACAAACCCAACAGTCACCTTGGTGATAAATGGAAAGAAAAAGAGCCAGAACTTATTCTAAAAAAGCCTGATGTTCCTATGAAAAACGATTGAGAACGAGGTCCTTACACCTTGGAAGTAAACGTATCCTAGCATCATATCGCTGTAGGACGCTATCAGCGAAATTGGTCCCGCTTCCTCTGTGATCCCTACACATCGCCTCAGCGACAGACGAATAGCACCCTGGCAGTTCGGTTTGAAAGTGATCGCCACTGAGATTGGTTACGTGTCATTATCACGTGTAAGGGGAACCGCACGGGACGAAGCTCGAAGACGGAAAGATCCCAAAACACTTTCATCGCCTGTAGCGGGTCTTATCTTACGTTATCATGTTGTGACATGTTCTCCGAAAACTTCACAACCAAGAGTTTGGACCTTGTGGGCTGTGGTCGACATTGATGTTAGACTACGACATTGCTGTGCTGAGCATGAATTTGGATATGAACTGAGACTCCGAGTGAAACGCTTCGGACTGGATCAGGAGAGGCGTAGAGTCATGAGTGCCGTAAACAGACACCACCCAAGCAACCGAGAAAAAAAAACGGTTTGCTTTGGAGCGATAACAGAATCTCGTTTAAAACTATGCATACTATGCATAACTCCATATTTATATCAAAAGACAAACCCAGTCGATGGATACGAATATCTTGTTTGAAAAAAAAAACTCCCGATACTCTCACAATTCTCTGTGTGCAGTGATGTGGGATCAAATACATAAACTCCTAAGTGAGTTCATCCTCCCAAGATAGGATAAAAAGCCTTTTCCTCATGGTTGACTCTCGGAAACATTTTCATTGTTGGCCAGAGAACTAGAGAGCTGCCGGCTACACATACGGACGTCTACTTTAATGAAACGAGAATTGATAAATATACAATATAAGTAACCCGTCCTGGGGAACAACCCACCCCGAGTCTTACGCTGCTTGGGTCCAATGAAGAAGAACTAATTGTAGTCGGCCATCAGACTTAGCGAATTCGATGTGTACGGCAAGCCAAACTGATCGCTAAATTCGTATTTGCCGTTCAAGCTTATTTGCACAAATGAGCTCGTCGGCCGCGTGGTGCTGAACTTGAGTGTGAAGTTCGAACATGAATATCAGATGATCGAAACCTACCGCGTCAACCTGATGAGTTCCAATCGTTTCGAGATTGTTCCCCTTTGGAGAGGCCGCCTGAAGAGTGCGTGGCAGGGGACCAATAGAAAACGAGGACGAAAAATGAAGCCGAAAGGGCGTCAAAATTATTCTACTCCTGTATCGCATCTTGTTTTTAACGTCTTAACTTGATGTCTTAGCTGATCTCCGTGGTCTACACTCTCATATCTGCTGTTAAACGCCAGCTACCCCAGTCAGTCCATTAACTGAATACAAGGGAAACAAAACAATAGATCTACATAAACCAGGCTAATGGACCAGGATAGGTGCGACGTAGCACTAAAGGGCCGAAGCGATCTCAGATGAGAGTAAGTCTACTTGGCTTAAGCGTATGGAAAGCCTTTAATTCAAGATCACAATATGCCGGATAAATTTGAGTGACGCTAGAAGGCGCAGGAAGAAGGGCGAAACCAGAAGTGCGTTGCCGAAGAGTTTTCAGCCACCTTATGAGTAGTGTGCCATGTTAAGAAAATATACTACGATATTAAAAAATCGGATAACAAACTAGGTCGTTTTCAGTGCTTTTTCAACTGGTCCAATACGGTGCAAAGGAATGAAATGAAGGGGTAATGCGCATAGACCAAGGAAGATCCTGTTCAAAATGCATTATCATTTTTTCCTGACCTGGTCATTCCGAACGCTTGCTCTGATAGATATGTGCTCAAACCTCCGAGACGCAGATCACCAAAGTCGTGTACCGTGGAGTATCTACTTATGCCTTCTTCTCAGCGGAGACAGGAGTGAAGAGATGATTAGTCGCGGTCTGATTAAAGTCATGGTAGACACATGACGCCGCCAAAATCTTCATTGGCCTCACTTCGAGGCCAGTTGTAGTCCGACAATTACAGGATAGGTTGCCAGTATCCAGTTTCCCTTCGTTCAGCTGCCATGCCAACCGAAGGGAGCGCAAGAGCGGATATGCTATCATGTTGCCCAAACCTAGACAGGAACAGTCGAGAGACTGAGGTCGGCTTCAAACCGCGGACCTTAACCACTGAACCATCTCGAGCTTCAGTTCCCTTTGAAACATAGGCACCCAGTCAAGTGATTTGTCGTTCCTGTTTCACAAATTCGTGTATAGTATTATGATGGTTAGAATACGGCGCTTTGACGGGCCTGCTTTTCTCCGGATTCACTTCCAGCGCGAACCTATAGTTAGCCAACACGTCGAAGTACTGAACATTTTGAGTGCCGCAAAATGATGTTTCCTCGATTAAGTGCTGTCTGCATTCGAATATAACCAACAACAATCCATTCTTAGACTACTGGAACTAGAAAAGTTGAGAAGCGGGAGTGCGGATTGAAAATGGATGCAAATGAACATGTTGGAAAGAACAGTTATAAACCGCCTATTCGTGGTTTATGAAAAATTATTGAGAGTTCAGGATCCGACCTGAGCCAATTTGTCTTTGAGATATGGGAGAAAAGTTTCTTTCACCCCAGGAAAAGATCAGTGACCCGTCTTCTGTTGTCACCTTCCTCCTCGAACTTTGATCAAGTACGTTACATGGGTTACATAACTTTTACACCCGAAATGTACTGTCCTTCATTTTCGAATGCGATGCGACAAACCGGTAATACCGGTAAACCGTGTGACCACGACGCTATTCACTTGTCTAGGACGACACCCCCTGCGTCCAGCCACGCCCATAGTTGCAAAGTCCTTTACAGAACTAAAATAACTGACGATAATCAACACGCGTAGCTCGATAACAGTTAGGTATAGGGGAACCGCGATGGATTTCACGTAACTTCGTTTAGGGCAAGAAATCATGAGAAATAACAAGCTTGTATTTAAATTCTTTGAAAACTGAACAAAACGGAACAAATGCGCCAACAACAAAAACAAATCAAGAATACGTGACTGTCGGTTTTCGCCTGACAAACAAAACAACTCGTCCAGTGTTCATATCCACATAGACTATTTGGAAGTAAGGTTTCCATGACGACGGTGTAACTACTCGGTGATGAATACCATTCGTTTGTAGGGATTCGCACAAAGCGGGTCGTCCGGCGAGTTGAGGTAGGATGAGGTCATAAAGTTCCGGATTACTACAACCTTCCCGGGGATGGCAATGTTGTTCATCCACGATAACGAAGTCGGCCTGTGTGTTGTTATAAAGGGGATCAGGTGGTTACACGGTGTTCAAACAACGTGAATCATTATCGCCGTCGTAAGTTAGTTTAAGAGACAGTGTACCAGTGCGGCATGAAAGAATAACGAACACCACCCGCATGAGTCCACCGAACAGAGGTTATCATCTTAACCTTAATTCACCGTTTATTGCTTCAAGGGCAGAACCCCCGATAGATTTCCGGGGTGTTCCACAACATGCGAAATCTAAAGAAACACCAGAGCCATGCCGTTAGCAAATGGCAAATGTACCTGTAACTGGTGACGATAGATGTGCCATACTTTGTCTATGGGCTGTCGACTGTAAATTGCGTACGCCAGTATGGTTCGTCGTCGCAGCTCGGCATTTTCATAGTGCGGATGGTTGGTGAACGCAAAGCCAGCCCAAGCGCGGCCACCGTTTGTGGAAAGCTGAGTGCTTGGATAGGGCGCAGCAGCTGGTAACATGAGGCGCAGGCTGCCGAGAGTTGACATGGGGCCAGCAATGACCCAAGGAACCCGAACGTCTTCCTTGGGGGATGGTAAACTTTGAAACCAGTTCAGTAATGCTTCGTCGTCATAGGCACTGAACTGTCCCCGGATGTCAAGTTCAGCCTAGAACAGAGGGGAAAAGAGTAGGCAAATGGTTACAGGAACTTGTGATGGACCCACCAAGGGTATTTAAACCATTGTGATTACTGGAGTAAGAAAAATACTGTTTATTAGAACCAACTGTCGCTAAAACTATGGAAGTTCAACTACCCAGCTGGTCTGAGCCGATGGTATCGGAATGCGTAACGGACCGAAATTCGCTTGGTTTACGCGCCCAATCAATCACGGCCTAATGATGCGTGATCGATGAGGAAGAACAAGCAAACAACATCAACTGCATATGACGTTCAGCTGTAACACCCTTTCAGTGCTACCAAGCCACCCGAAGGAAGCACGAGGGCTGAGATACTGCCAGGTTGCCCAAGCTTAGACAGGAACAGTCGAGATGCGGAGGTTGGGTTAGAACCTTCTGGTTAGTAAATTCGCGCTCTAAACACTGAGCCATCTCGAGCTCAACTGCGTGTGTCCGTCTGAGGTACTAAACAGAGGCGCCTATGACGCAATTTGCCTACTCCAACTGCCGAGCTGTTTTCACTCCTGACTGGCATTCGCAGGCTCACTAGTGGGATGGACGTCAATCATTAACCGGAATAACACGTGACAAACTAACATTCAAAAGACTGCAATGAGGAGACAATATTAAGAAGAGAGGTGTCGTGGAAACCACATACATGTAGATTCTTCCTCCCAGGTACCGTCATGTAGGCCACCAACAAAACGATCAGGAAATGGGCTGCAAGCGACGAACGGTTCCGAGAAGTCGGAAAGGAAGAAGATCTGTCGTGGGTTTTTGGAAATTCACGCGCACGGAAAACACTGTCAAACAGCCGATTCCATCGCAACGGTTGGGCCAACAAGGCAAGCGACAGACACAGTTGAGGCGTCCAGAACAGTTTTAGCCGCATGATTAATATGGCCATGATGGAGAAGAAGCACAACTGAGTAAGCGGAGGACGGTAGAGACGGAATAAAGAGACATGTGCATGAGAAACAACATTGCGAAAATCATTGAAATGCTTCTAATGTCGCTCCTTCGAGAGCAGACATTTCTCACGAGGGCGTAATCTTATAGGCAGGGGTTTTATTCAACCGCAAACTTCAGGAAGGCAAAGTTCTTGGAAGCGAAGGAAGATGCTTTCTGGTTCTCCAAGTGGACAGTTCACTCTTGAAGATAATGATAATGCACTATGCAATTGACCCAGATTTATCATGGGACTATTCCTTTAGGCAGTTTGTCATGAATACACTTGTTACACTAACCCGCCACATCGAACAGCTTTTACCAACTGGACTGCACTTGGCTCGGCGAACATTTCAGTCTGGTACGCGCACGCAGCACAATTCTTCGGAATACTTCACAATTGCAATAGGGTCTGACGATGATAGACAGAGTTCAAGAATAAGGCGAATCAGCGCACAATAATTGAATTATTACCAGCGTAATCGTTATCACTTAGTAATACTTCTTCATGTTAAGTCGTTTTTTTGCTCGGTGGTACTTACAGATGAAGGAAACTCGCTGAGCTCGAGACAGCTAGTGATTAGCGTGCGAGCTTACTGTCCGGATGGTCCGTGGGATATATCGACCGTTCCTGTCTAGGCTTGGGCAACCTGGCTGTATCTCGGTCCTCGTGCTTCGTTTGGGCTTTATGGTAGTTAAGCGACGGGGTGTTACAGCTAAACGATTATTTCTTTATACAGAAAACCCGGTAATCCGAAATAACCTAAGTGACGGGGGTTACAGAAGCCCATCCCATTGCGCTAGTCTGTGTCAGCCACGAAGATACGGGAGTAAGCAACTTCTGGAGCATTCAGCGCAGACAAAACTAGGAAACTCTATCCCACCATCACGCAAGCCGTGTAAAACACCTGAATACAGAAAAAAATTTTCACTTCACTTCAGAGAGCATGCCATGCTCCCTCTTCTCCAATAGGAGAAACTTGCATCAAGGAGAAACTGGGAATTTTTGTATGAAAACACATTCTGTGAGAGAAGCTACGTTTGTAGTCGTGTAGGGGAAAATCGTACTCCGTCAGGTTTTGACGCCAAGGCATCTGAAACCATCAGTCGCCAGCTTACTAAATCGGAAATTTGAAACTACAAAAATTTAAGAACGCAACTTACCAGTTGAGGGGAAGAACAACCCGATTTGCATATAGAAATATATACTGCGGTCACCCAGCAGCAAGAGAGCTTCCGGTCTATTATTGCAAGTATATTGCTTTATGTTTGGAACTAGGGCTGTCTCCCTCTGTCTAGGCATTCTCATTTGTTTCGTAGGCGAATCATTTAGCGTTATCACAAACGTCACCGAAAAGTACGTACACTTTGGCACTCTTCGTCCGTCAATTCGAGTTTGCTACAATAAGGCATGAGATTTGTACATGTACTGTTGTTCAGATACAGTTAGCATTGATTACCGTCTAGGACCGACGAATGTTAGCTCAGAAAGGAGGAATAACTCACAAGTTATGTGAGGTCGCGGGTATGAAACTCCATAGAGATGCGCACTGTTAATGATACGCAATAAAGATGAAGCAGCTGTGTAGTGTTCCTCGGCATAGATTGACTTCACTTGCAGGACGACATCAACAGTGAAATTCCCAAATCTTAGTGCCAATCTTTGATGTGTCATGGGTGTGTTCCACGACGCGTGAACGTATAATTGACAACAGTGTTTGGAGCATGAAGAGGACAACCGCAAACAGAAAGATGCTGTGTTTGTCTAAGGATGAGTTGCGGTACCATAGCGAGAAAACTCTAACGTTCAAGTAACTGATTTGGACTGCTCACTTGAAAGCTAACAAACAGTGAGATGAAGATGCTTCGAATCTGCACAGTTCCATACAATGAATGGATGTCCTCTGTCGATGCTGACGAATGAATAGAACGCCATGTCTTGCGCTCCCATAGCGTCCATGCAGCGTCACAGAATACCCATACTGATAGCAGGACAGCCGTTGGTAGAAGACCAGTTTCCAGGGGTTGTTTTATTGTCTCTTTCTGAACAGAGTTGAACAAGGGGGAAAAGGTTGATTGTGGAATAAATGTGACATGATTGGGTCGCTAGAATCAACATTGAACATAGTTTACTCGTGTCAGCATATTTCTGATTAGTGGACAATGAGTTATCAAGACAGGGTCTTTGAAATCGTCCAGGCATTGCACCACCAATGGAATCTTACCACACATCTGTGTCGATACTTCAAACACACTGTTTAATTCCGGCGTTTTCTAGGTCATATTTCCTCAACTATCGCCGCGATTGTATGGCTTCTTTTCGTTGTCGTGTCCCACTGATGAAGGATTTCTTTAGTATTTTTCGAACCTTTCTTAAACAATTCAGAAGGCAAATACCGAGCTATCTTGATGTAGCTCGAAAACATGTCACGAGAATGCAGGTCCCACCTATTATATCCAGTACTACAGCTAGCTATCAGAGGAGTTCACATATGTATCAGGGCTCCCGGATCGCAGGTATAACTGTGCCTCCTGAAGGTTAACTTCATGCCGTTCTTCGTAACGGTGCCCCTGCACTTAGTGATTAGTACATGTTTCGTGTTGACCATCCAGTTAAATGTCATAACCGGAGTGGCGCAGCGCTTATTAGAACAACTAACCACTATCTAGCCAACGAACGTAAGAAACACAAGCAATGAGACTACTTCTTTACGCGGAAAGTTCATCTGTTCAACTGATTTGATCGGTGCCCAAACTGCACACTGGATAAAATTAACCCACCCAGACCTGGCGTTCAAGCGCCTGGGCCAAATACGCATCAATTTCTATAAAAAAACAGTTTCATTTTTTCGGAACTCCGAAGAAAAAGTCGGTCTTTGTGGAGTGGTGGGGCTAGATTTTCTGAAATTTTTCAAACTTTTTTTCTTTTTTGGAGGGGTGGAATTTACTCCTCAGTTCCGTGATTGAGCTCGGACGACCGAGACAATGTGGGCTCTCTGTGAAGAAGTTCCTATCCGGGGGAACAAATTAAGGACCACTGAATCTTTCATAGAACTGAAGACATTTTGAAGTATTTGAAGTGTACAGCAATCACACTATAAAGGACAGTATGAAAAGTGGCAGCGGATCTCAAAATACCGCGTAGCTTACCTGTCAGTCAGCCGAGAGTAGCGCTTTGTGACAAAACAGGAAAGAGAAAATAGTTCAACAAACAAACGCGGTATCTAGTCAGTGAGAAAAAGCCAGGAGCCGATCAAGAAGCCTCCTCATAGAAACTTCTCGTAAACAATCGGTGTACTTGCCGCTGGGCACCGTTTTGCTTTTGACACAAAATATGTATCAGGTCACCAGGTTGACCGAATGTCAAGACAGATAGAAAACCAATAAGCGAGATCCTTTTCAACTAACAGAATAAGTAAGTTTTGGAAGACCTTTTCGGTCAATGTGGGTGACTACGTCTTACCGTCGATGGATTGGGATGGGGGTTACACCAATCCGTGTTGGGTTCGGGGTCTTGTTCCTCTGGCTCAGGGTACCTCAGGTGATGATTCCCATTAGGTGTTGTTTACCACTAATTTGGTCTACATAGATGACTGCACGGACGTGGTTGCATGGACTTTTGTTGGTTGGGACGAGGTTGATGACTACCTCTCACTGATGACCGCACACCGCCACGACCAACTCCGCTATTCCAAAACCACTCTTCATACAATTGCCTTCTATTCTGTCCACACTGAGATACCTGGCGGTTCTCACCGCCTCGGCCACTAGGAGTCATTGCATGAACCATAATGATCGCCTCAGAACTTCAAGATTTTCTAAATCTACTTTATGTCCTGTGTCTAGTGCACGTTCCGAAAATGCTGAGTAGCGGTCGATATTCACGCATATGCTTAGCTTTCATCAACTTCTGGGCACGAAATTATCTAGCTGTTTGTGCTACGTTGGTTTCAGTCCAGTCGTATTTGTTTCCACAAACACAGTCCCTGGTTCATCATACGGGGAGGTAATCCCTCCGGTTCACCAGTGTAGGACGCATAGTATTGTCTTTCAAGTTAGCCGTATTCAGGACCCCTCGAGTGACTTCCGATGTTCCTCCTGCCTTATATGCGATATTTTATACGCAACCCTACTGAACCTGGCTATGGGTATTACATTCTTCTTATTTGATGCTTAGTCAAATAAGCTAGTGAGTAGTAACCCTGTGATGGACCGACAATTGGTTAAAAATGCATCATTGTCAGATGGCTTGGTTGCACAGTGGTCGACAGTGATATTCCCGACTGACTCACTCTCTAGCTAGAAACTCAGCGTATCTGGTAGCCTATTCACTTGGCCTGGCGAACATTTCGCTTCAAAATCCACCGGTTGTTTGCCAAACTCTTCCGAATCGCACGGCACACCTCGGTCAACCTGTGGAGTCAGCGCAACGTAACCTCTGCTACCCAACGTCTCTCTGAACATTCAAACGTTGAAGATTATTCCCTTGAAGAAGCCAGGAAAAGGAAACGGACAACAGTATGGGTTGATGCACAAAACCAAACCTGCTAATGAATGAGCGTGACAAACACACTGTTATAGATATGAATGCAACGGAGGGCGAAACCCTGAAGGAGATACAACTTAGGGGAAATAACCTCACTTACACTCATGAAATCGAACTCGCGAGCACAGGTATACAATCGTGTATGAAAAGTACGAAACTGGCCACTCAAGTCCAACTTTTCGCGCAGCAAATCGAGAATGTGTCCACCATCATGTTCTTCCTCACTGACGGGAAAGAGTAGTCGGGTGAGGAGCAATCCTGGTACAATAGTGAAACCCACAGCGATTGTAGGGGGCCAGAATATTAACATGAGCCTTGATCCTCTCAAAAATGGTGACGTAGACAGACCATCTGCAGAAAACGAGAAAAAACGGGATGGAAATCGGCTATATGTGAACCCACTTCATAGGACCCTGATTTATCCTAAGTGCTTTCTCATTCGTGGTATTTTCCTAGAAAATCTATTTAGAAAACGGCGCTGTTGACATCCCTTTAGCGACGAGCACAATATGTTTAGGCAAACGGGGTGCATGGTAATGAACTTTTTTATCGAAGTGTTCGACAAGCTTTACATCTGCTTTGATAACTTTTCCTCAGTGTTCGAGGAAACATCAACTGTGCGCCATTCAGCAGTTTTATCCAGCTCTCATGCCTGAGTCCATACGATGTACCCAGCAGTAAGGTAATTTGATGATTCAGAGTCAAGTTGTCTCGAGGTCATAGGTCCGTTTCAAATTTGTGTGGCGTGCATTCAGTGGACGCTTTGGGTGACGTAAGTTGTCAAACAGTGACCACCATCGTCTGAGTTGATCACAACCACTTCAACGTTCGGCTGACCTGCTAATCCAAGGTCCTGTGATTAGTTTAATCCAGCAACGAACACTGACAGAATGGATTCGTGTCTGACCCAGTTTCACCAGGTCGCAGCAAGTTAGGGCCGATCAACAGCGGACTGCACTGGATAAGCAATGTGATTAAAGCAACAGCGAGGTCGCTGAGGAATCGTGCGTTGTAGCTTCAAACAGCATCGCCGGTTCATGTCGTATTGTATGCGGAACGCAATGACGGTTATCTGTTTTTCTGAATTTTTTTTTCGCTGCCGTTCAACTAACAGAGTTCAAACACTCAAACCCTGTTATTCAAGACAAGTATGCACTGAATTTAAGATCAGAGTTGATTTGGTAAGCGCTGAGCTATGCTCGAAATAAACGAGTTAGACAAACGTATAGATATTTACCCAACTCCAATAAGAAAGCGCAATATAGGGAGAAAATCTGCAGCTAACTGAAGACGGGAGTCGTGAACATATGGTGCCTAACTTTTGCACAATTTGGTGAGGGACATGCAAAAGTACGATATTTTGGACACATTCAAAATATGGTGGTTTTGCCACGAGTTCACATTGAGTTGAAAAGGGTTTCGCACACAGCAGCTCAAATAAAAAAGGTTCAGTGAACATTGCTCTGAATGATATGTGGGAAGGGGAAACTGTAAAAAATTGGGTAACCTTAGCAGCGTTTCGCGAGCTATAAATGAAGGTCAGAGGTTTGGAAATCCAAAAATAGAGGATAAATGAATTGACCCAACAGAGGTTTACCATTGCAGCGGAAGTTGACATCACAAGTGAAACTGTTTGCACTCAGTTCGTTACGGCGAATTAAAATTAAGTCTAACAAAACGTTCGTATCTAAGACAGCATGCTTCCCATGCTTCCTTACTGGTTACTTACCAAACTGATTCGAAGTACTCGTGCAATAAATTAACCATACCGGAACACAACGATGGACGTTTTAGACTTAGTTGATGGTTTAGAGGACAGAATTTCCCCCTAAAGGAGAATTCCACCCACTGGAATGATTATGGTTAATCCCAGAGTGGGGTTACGGTATTTCATGCGCTAAAAGTAGCAAAGATAGAAATGCATACAATGAGGGATGAACTATTCCAACAAAACGACAAGCTAACCAGAGACTTGTTTTTTATTGGACGTTTCCAGACGACCGGTTAATGCAGTGGTGCAAAGTTTTCTCCGCAGAACTCGAAATCCAACAATCACCCCAACTAGACCAGCCGGATAGCCAGATGATATAAGAAGCCCATTGCCGAACTGTAGTCCAAAACTGAGCAACAGAGCCAGAAGATGAACAAACACCACAGTGTGGACACGATCGACAAGCAGTATGCATCGATCCGATAATGTTTGCGCACCGACAGCCACGGTGATGCAACATGCGGCAAACAGAGAAGCGATTTGGGTAGCCAGCGCAAATTGAGCAAATTGCCACGGCAGTTGAAATGCCAACAGTAAGAGACAATAGACTGAGGCGTCTCTGGGAGATATGTGCGTGGTTTTCTATAAATATCGTCCAGAAAGAGAGAGGAACGAATTTCGTCAGTGTACAGTGGCGGCAGGTTGTAACTACTAGAAAGACCACAGCAAATGTGAAACCAGAGCCCACTGTGCAAGAACATATAAAAGATTAGTGAGTGGAATGGTTTGCCTCTGCCATGTGGTATGCAGAACATATAGTGGAAATCAAGTCATGTTTCCGTGAGGAGCATAACAGCGTCAGATTAACCCAAGAGTGCTGGATAACAGAGTGCCTCGGCCCAAAACACACCCAACATAATTGTCAACACAAAACCAGGCCTGCTAAGTTGTGCTCGGAATTACCCAACGAACTCCAATAGTGGTGAACGTTGACTATCGAATCGAGGGCGTCAAAACAGTGGAGCTAGGGAAAGTCATGCCACAGAATGCACAAGAAATCCTGTGAAATAAACGGAGGGGAGTGAATTAAATATCCGACGGCCAGGACAGAAACTGAACTACACTATTCACATCATTCTGAGTCGTGGAACGGAAACATCTTACAGCCCACCAAGTAGTATGGAAACCACGTGTACTGCAAGTCGCAAAGACTAGGAAGGTTGGGAAGATCCTTTGTATGAAGGCCTCCTGAATCGACATGCAGACGGATGGGATTGGCGCACCAATATGAGCGAATTAACTGAACAGATGAAAGCTAGAAAGAAGAAAGACATTGTCAAATCGCGGTGTCATCGAGTTCCGAATGAGAGCGTTGTTGCTCAGAGTTGTCAATCAATCAGCTGTAAACCGTGCGTCATAGGCACCGTGGTTCCAGCTGCTACAGTATCGAACTCCGGAAAGTGGGAGAGTGTGGGACATATAGCTAAGCCTTGGGGCCGATGGCATATTTGGTTAGTTCGGGAACTGAGTAGCTACGCATTGAAAGCGATTGGGCCATTTCTGCCAGTGTCACTGACTATTGATGAGATGAGCCCCGGAGTCCCCATCCAGCAAGGCGGCAGTTTACGACCCGACTAGGTTTACTGGTTGGTGTTTTCACACTTCTTTGCCAGGTCATACACTGTCCACCTCTCGGTCGCTTCCACGCAGCACAGGGCTGGGCGAAAACAGCTCTGCGAGGCAGATGGTCTTCTGGCATGCGGAGCACATGTCCTAACCAGCGTAACCTATGGAACCGTTGGCAAAAGCTGAACTGGTCTTCCTGATTCGAGAAGTAATCTCATCTCCAGCCAGTCCACCGGAACTTATATAGCCATCCAGGTAGACACATCGACTGGCTCGTCTGCAGGCATAAGCTTTGGGTTTGATCCAACCCATGCAGCAGCACTTTACACTTTACAGGTGTGAAGCGCATACCAAACCGTGCGGCAGAGTTATTTAGGTTAGTTAAACTCATTTGCATTTGGGAAGGAACTGAACCAAGGAAAGCAATGTCATCCTCATACTCAATGTCTGTGAGCGAACGTTTCGGAAGCATTTAGACTCCCGAGGTTTCAGAGCCAGGCAGGGAAATTTCAAGCAGTATATCAATAACAAAGTTGAAGAGGAAAGATGAGAGGGTAGCCTTGTCTTACACCACTGGATGTGGTGAACTCAGGCGAAAGCATCCCGTATACTCGTACACGCCCACAGGAGTTCGCATACAGTGCCCTCATAAGGGATAGAAATTTGGAAGGGACACCTTTGATCGCCAGACATCGCCAATGTTTCTCACGATCGAGAGAGTCAAAAGCAGATTTCATATCGAGAAAAACAGCCAACGTGAGACGTTTGAAGGAATAGCGCTGTTCAAGAATTTGTCTCAAGGTAAAGATATGGTCGATGTATCCTCGGCCAGGGCGAAACCCAGCTTGATTCTCACGAATCTGTCTCTCCCAATAATCGATCGACTTTTGCAAACTAATGCCAGAGAGCACCTTAGATGCGACGGATACCAGGCTGATGCCACGATAGTTTTCGCATGACGGTCTTGCGCCCTTTTTGAAAACTGGGATGACGGTCGAGGAGCTCCATACGGCTGGCATTCTGTTTTCGCTCCAAATCTTCTGCAGTATAGATGATAGACTGCTCATCAGGACCTTGCCATCTCCTTTGAAGAGTTCGGGGTACAGACCATCCGCGCCAGGCCCTTATCGCGTTGGAGGATTGATACCTCACTCTGGATTTCTGTTGTTGATGGTGGGCTGCTCTCGATGTTCCATTCAGGCCCACTGGGTCCTTCCAGCGGTTGTATTAAAGGAGACCAGCTGAACTGTTCTTTGAAGTGTTCAGCCCATCACTCAAGACGACGATTGAGGGAGGGAATTGCTGTTCCGTCTTTTTCGCATATTGTTTCACTGACACCTCAGGGTTTGTGAATTGGGAATGGACGTGAACTAGCGGAGGCGGTTCTGAGCGCAGTTTATCATACAACATTACCAACCATGTCCCCGCAGCCAGGCTAAAATTCACCGAACCTCTTAAAACCTTCTGTGACTCGAGTATGCTAATCCACCGCTGCTGACTAATGAACAATTATGTTCTCCACGGTTTCACCGGACCCCATTGGTGAATTGAACATCTAAAGTAACTTTGAACCAACCGAATGAACTATTGTTCATGTTTTGGGAACCAGCGTTCGACATTTGAATGATAAGAACCGACTCAAGAGCTGTTGACATTATTGTTACAAGGGCGCTCAAGTTAATGAACTAGTCTATCATAAGTCACCCCTCTTGAGATGACCTGTCAATAATAGGGTTCAGTAGCACCCCACGATTGGTCTCTTTCGCAGCTGATAATCTTTTGTAGTCAGTAAGAGCTTGTGAAGCTGCATATAATAGTGATTTCGGAATTATATTGTGGGAGCGCTTTGGTTCGTTGTTCCTCATTAATTTACCTAGCATGGTCTTTTAGCGCCATCAGCGGTTTATCTATCCAAAGAGGAAAAGTGTTTAACGACCTGCAAGATATCTTGAAGTAGCTGAATATTTTACAGACACTTAGTCCACTGTCATCCGTAACAAATCCTCATCTAGATGCTGTCCGGAAACTGGATACTTCGCTGAAGGCTGTTTACAAATTTACACAACTGATATGCCAGCATAAGCAAAAAAACCAACGCAACTAGTGAGGACAACTGTCGCAGGCCCATCGCTGCAGTGACTTCGAAATTGCATATTGTTCTGAAACCTCAAGCAACCTATTTTGAGAAGCTCAAAAGTACTGAACAGGAGCCCCATACATATTGGGTATCAGAGACAGTGCAAAACTATTAGAACCTTGAATGAACTCGGACCTACAAACTTTGCCTAGGAGATCGACCATTCTATCCTCCGTCCATGTGCGGCTATCAGTGTTCACGTTGAAGTTTCATGGGTTATAGAACCACTCATTCACAACACTACATATTCATTTCACAAAGCATATAGTTCATGGACTCTCTCGGACCGAATGTGATAGGTGGTGGGGGGCTTTTAAGGTTTCAGCTGTGGGAAACCAAGTCAACCTGTGCTGAAACTCTGAAAAGCGTTGTTTCACGCATGGTATAGATTGTCGACTGTTCTTAGCCCACACATGCTGAGTGAAAAGTAAGACAATAACCTCCTGCAGGTGACTTGCACCGTTGGGTTACGAGTGAACGATCACCGGTTCGGACCTGAACTGGCGAGACTAGATTTCTCGATGAAATGATCCTCTAGTGATATCCCGATCGACTACTGATATCTTGGCAATGGTACGAGAATTTGACATTTATGAATTCATGCGAAGTCTGATCAGACCCAATTTCGAGGTAAGCTGCCGATAGTCGCCAACGTGAATAGAGTTAAGTCTATATAGAAAGTGCATGTAAGCAAGAGCCCATTGGACAGTTTGAATGAGACCGGATTGCCGTAGCAACGCTCCCAGGAAAACTTAGGTCACAAAACTAGATAGAGAGATACATCCGACAGAAATTCAAATGCATTCGAAAAACGAACCTCAAACGAGGCAAATTAAGTTCAAAAAAAGTGTCACAGGAAGTGTACCGAGAAACTAGCGCCCGTAGTAAAAAGTGCACACAAAGTGGCTATGAACCTGAAAGCAGCCAAAAAAACAAAATTAATAGTGAAAAACAAAGTAGAAACCAGAAAGTCAGTGGGTATCCTGTGTGTTTGAGGTAATTTTAGGAACGAAAAGATCGTTAATTGTAGTAATGTACACATTTGCTTTCATCAGTGAACAAGGAAACACAAAGAAAGAACAAATAATGTTGCTTGTATCGACTTTGACACAACTCGGGTTCGAGTCGCGTGGTTACCAGTAGGTGAAAACCGTGCTTTCTCTTACAAACTGTTTAACAAATGCGAGAATTATCCTCTCCCTTTCACTCCGTGTCAAAACACTGCCTTCCATTTAATTCAGCGGTGTTTTAGGATCGAAGTAATCGATTCGACACTTAACGTCCAGCTGCTAAGCTGTCGTAAGGTGAACACCCAAAAGGGAGATGATGTGTTAATCGGAATGGGTACCAAAAAAGCCTTTCCTCCCAAGAGAGGGAATAAATATTTGGCTAACCTTTAGGAGGATGGCACACTAGATCGTAGCTGCTAGGGTACGCTGTTGTAAACCCTCCATAGAAATAGCATCTCTTCGCACAATTCTAGGGTGGTAGCAGCAGGGTGGATTTTGAAACCATATCAAATCGACGAGGAAAAACCGCCCCACCTCAAACTTAGGGCCAATTTGATAAGCTTCCCTACCGTTCGCAGTTGGGTGTTATGTGAACAGAACCAAAAGTATGTCCGAGCAGCAATGGCCAGTGGATACGTGGCTTGATTGATTCATATGTCCAAGATGGCATTGCAAACCTCGCTTTTGAATGAAATTTATGGAGAGTTAACAAACGGACTGAGGATGGTGTTTGCTTTGGACGCTCAAAACATGAAATTGCTTTTTCGATACCTACAGAGTGGATATTTCTATAATCATGGCAAAAAAGCACAACACAATTGGGTCCCGTCCTGCCCCAAGAGCTACAATTAAAAGGAGTCGCTCGTTTTTGTGTCTCAGCTGGGACACTGAGACCAACCTTTTCATGTTATGCCTCCAAGCTGTTGTTCGACATCCTTCCACTGTGGACAGCGTACAAAGTGGGAGTCGTTAATGAGACATGCGTAAAGTATGACACAACGGTCGGCACCGACGACGAGAAATCACATGTTGGAGTTCCGTCCTCTTACTTTTACGTAAGCCACGACGTCATGCTTCTGAATTGCTTAGGCGCTACTCCGAATAAAACCCGCGGAATGTTTCATAAGCAGTGATCCCCAGACGAAGACAGCCTATGCGAATCCGCCGTACGAAGAGAATTGGCTTATGTATCCAGAATGCCCAAACTGGTGTGCCGTTGTTAAAAATGCCACACATTGAGCAACGCGGTTTCTAGCCTTGTAATTCGGGATGTTGTTCCCGTTCCAGTATCGCCCATGACTGATATTTGCTCCCAAATGTGAAACAGGTTATGGTGTGTAGTTGTCCACCGGGAAGAATCAGCGACGGCAGAAATTAAGTCTGATTCTGTACAACAAAGTGACCTCCCAACAAGACTGCAGCATATATGTAATCGAAATCGAAGACCCTAGTGCCAAGAAACTCTAATTCGTCAGCATTTACCATAACCACTTTTCGCCCGAAAATGTCTTCAGGAAAGCAGGTGAAGAGGAACGGAGAAATCTGGCATTCCTGACGGACACCACCGATGACTAGGAAAGATGACAAAGCCTGATTATGTACCCGAACACAACCCGACGTACCTGTGTACAGAGCCTCTAAGGTGCTAAGGAATATTCTCGCTACTGTAGTTGATCTCAGTATGAAAGGTCACAAGTGTCCGTTGGTGGCAGATACGACGAGGTTCTGACACGAAGAATGAACCTTCCTTTTGAGTTATCACTCGAGGAGACACTCAACACATGATGTGGACTCCATTAATGAAGGAAGAGTAGCATTACATCCTGTCCAAGTGCGAGTTAATCGCACTAGGTTTCGTGAGATGTGCACCGGAAACGCTGCCCAAAACAGTGTTACAGTGCTTCTCGGCTTTTCAGCATGAACTGGCTTCACTTACAGGACGAAATCTCCATTGGGGATGTTCCAACAGCTGTGAGGAAGTGAACGAACAGCTTGTTCACGAATGGATGTCAATCTAAGTAAGATGAAATCCGCAAGGATCTTCGGCATAATTGGCGTTTGGCTAATTCCTCTGTGGTTCGAGTATCTGTTTCCTAGTATTTTTTGGAGATGAGAGTTGTTGGTGAGATTTTTCCTGGAGCAGGAATGCATTTTCTTGTTTAGATATCTGCAAAGAATTAGCCAGCCGGGTAAGTAGAACACTTGCGTCATTCTTGGGTAGTTTCGAAGACAGTTCTCTCCAGAATGCTCGTTTTACAGCTTTTGGGTGTGCAATGGTTTGACCGGAGCTAAATATGTTATGTCTAACGGTCTACTTGTCGTTGAAGTTTCGTGGCCAATTTTCCATCAGCCTAGCAGAGAACATCACTCACGTCAATCTCTTCATAACTGTTCGATTAGACTAAAAGGAATCGAAGGCAAATGTACTAATGACCCACAATCTTTGAGCCTGTTTACTCCATCAAGTTTCGCTGTCATAGAATCTTAGACAACTGAAATCCCGTGGCTTTTCCATCCACCCTATGGTTTGAATCAACATAAACGAAACGTCAAAGTTCCAGTAAGCTAAGGCTGGGGAGATATTCATGGTTCTGTTGTACGGCCCGACTGTTCATAAATCATGGTCCAAGCATACTTAACAGTAAACTAAATGTCTAACCAGAGGTATTATAGATTGACAGGTGTCTGGTCTTCCGGTTCCTGAGTTACGTGTCATTGGCATGCCTCCTAGGTAGGTGGTCATCGTGGTTTCGTTTGATCTACTAGACCGAATTCCACGGAAACGCATTGTGAGCTTGGCGCAGACGATAGCGCGGTTTGAACCCAGGTAAGTGGCCCGATAGGAACGATAGTCCTGGACCGAGTACCTCTATCAACAACTTATGACAAAGTGGCCAATCTGGGTCCATTTTTGAATGGCGGAGGTAGATGTCAGGTCATGTGGTAATGTTGACGATACCCGAAGCTAACACCTGATAGGAACAAGCAGTAGCGGGCAGAGAAACTTCAAATACCGCTGTCAGTGTCGTTGTCAGTGCCACCTTCGTTACGGGGCCACCAGGGAGACATTCACTCGATCATAGCTGACTGACAAGTGCGTTCAGATCTGTCGAAACCATTAAGTCAGTTCCCAGGGAATGCGGAAGCGGATTATGCAGGTGAATGCAGAAATTCTTCAAAAAGAACAAGCCAACAACGCAACATCTTAACCTTAGTCGTCAATTGGCTGCGCAGGTTGGTCGAGCATGAGAATTTGAAGAAAAATAGGAGGCCAGAAGGATTTCGAATTTGCAGATTCCAGAACACCAATGTGACTGAATTAATAAATATATACAAGGGGAATAGAATATTCCAAAAAGCTGTACAAATGTTCTTCGCACAAGGAGTATCAGACCGACGATATTCAAGACGAAATTGATTGATACCACAGTACGCCGAATATATACGAAAAATAATAATCGTTCAGCTGTAATACCCTTTCGGTGCTTCGCCACCCGAAAGAAGCACGAGGGCTGAGATAATGCCACGTAGCCAAAGCCTAGAAAGGAAAAGTCGAGATTCGGAGGTTGCGTTCGAACGACGGACCTTCCGGCCAATACGTTCGCGCCTTAATCCCCGAGCCATCTCGCCGAATCGCCTTCAGAAAAAAAGGCAACCGAGATGAGACAGGTGGTCTGGTAACTTGCGCTGACGCGACAGATCATTTTCATGGAAGAACCCTGTTTACTTGGAAAAATACTAGCAGAAGGGATCCAGGAGAATAGAGACGCATGAAGGCGTCAAGGAAAGCTAATCAAATTGATCGATAAAGGTTCTCTGGAGTGGACTATCATCTTGAGACTACCAGAAATATAGTTCAAGATCAAACTCAACCCAAAATGCTCGACCCAGTGTTCGGGCTTGTACGTTCGTAGCAAAGTTAAAAGGACAAGTTGTCACTGAAACGATGAAATTCAAGCGAGTATGCGGGTCGAACCGACTGAAATGACGGGGACTGTAGACCGTACAAAGTCGAAGCTAATGGGGACTCATTCATAGTAAACTAATACGGTAGCCAGTTGAAGGTTTGAGTGAAGTAAGAAATACTTGTATCCAAGACCATGGAAGCACTCAAATTCATAATCACTGCCTGGTCAGGAGCTGGAGTAGAAGAGTGAATTGAGTGTATTTCGTTGTGACATTGACCTTACTTTTAGGTATTCCTGATGGTCCAAAGCGGACAGGTATACTAAACTGTGGAAAACATTGTCAACAACCGATTCATCAATCAGTTTCGTTCCCGGCTCCGTTCGTTTATTGTAAAATTAGGTGTCCAGTTAGGAAATGAAGTTGAAAATTCAGGGATTAGGTCTATTCTATGAGTCCCAGGGACGAAGAGACCGGTGGTGAGCCAGTAGTTTTCAACGACCTTCGACATCTTGAATATTGTCCGAAATGAAACATGAGGCGGCCTTTGTGCAGCACATTCAGTTGAGAATTATTATAAACGAGAGGCCCAGGTGGATTTCAGCCGGAATTTCCGTCAACGCCACCTTGTTTTTTCCACCGCAGCTATCATCCTCGAGTCTGTCGACCAACTTCCTTCCAGAGTTTACCATAGCATTTATGGGTTCAGTGAACTACGTTTTAGATTTCTGATATTCTAAATTGCAAAAACCAATGGAAGCTGACTATCTTTAACCGTGAACGAGTATGGGGAGGACATTAGGGTTCAAATCGACCACACGTCCGTGGGGTTGGGAAAAGACTCGTTTCAGGCCATTCTTTAGGCGGATTTCGCGTTGAAGTCTTGAAGTTTCGTGGGTATCTCATGCGATTGGTTTGAACACCGACCGAGATAGACATCGATGTGATCAATTTTTCAGCGAAAGGGGCAAGAAGGATATCTAAGAGACCGGTCGGAAAAATAGTTTTTCTCTGTACAGGGACTTTTCAGCCCTCTGCTTATTCCATGATTCAAGCAGCAAATGACTGGTTAGATAAAACTCACCGGACTCGAGAGCATGTGTAACAGCCAAGCTTGCTGCAGTGTGAAAAAGGGATAGGCAAAGTTTTCTCTCAAAGGCGGAACCCACTGGACCCGGGTGGCTTCCCGATGGTTGAAGAAGTAGGCCACCACGGGAAGCAGGGCTCCCCAGACAGGTAACCAATAGGAGGTAAGTGTGTCGCGAGAGCCAAGGATTGAGGATGCAGAAGATGCAACGGACCACCCAGACCAAACAAGACTGATGATAATGAATGCGGCCAGAAAGAAAATCGATCCAATATAGAAATATGATGGCTCCGCAAGACCGACACAACTGACTATCGACTGATCTTCCAGTCCAACTGTTTCCGTAGGTTCCAGTGAAATTCTGTAACAGATAGGGTGGTGTAAGTTGCCAGATAAATTCACATAGATTTAAGTGCGATTCTTGTTCGAACTAACTGATGACTGGACGAAATACACCCATTCGCCAACCAAGTTACTGGTAACGGGGGGGCCCATCTGAATCCCAGTTGAATCTCGCGTTTACGGTTTTCAGAAAATAACTTGACTTCTACAGACAATCAACTGACAAATGATGAACAGCCAGAATGTTCTCAGCTGAAGAGTGACTTATCCTTGCGGAAGACCTGGTAAATAATAAGCCAGGGGCTTATTCGGCAAACGCTACAAAAAAATACTCAGATGTAAGTGAGTACAACGAGTGCTTCCATTTTAGTTTTCTTGTCAACAGGACTAATTTTTGGCAGCCTCTTTTGGTGCCTATACTGTCTGCGCTTTCTCTGTCACTTAAAATAGTCCACGAAGTTTTTCCTGATAACCCATAAGTGGTATCGTTTCAAAGAAAAATACGTTGATTACCGGTTTTTGCGCACTACAGTGAGTTAAACAACAGCGTGGACGAGAGATTAACGTCGCCTCGATATTGAACATCGCGTAGTCCATGGCTTGTATGACGTTGTCCTATGAACAACACTATCTCGTGTGTCAGTATTAGTATCGGGAACTCAGTGACTCACTATATGAGATACGCCGGAGATCCGGCCTAGTGGATTTGGAACGGGAAAAACTGGGATCGGAGATTTACGAAGCAAACTCACACATGAGCACTCGCCGCTAGCCAGCAGGAGGTAGGGCGAATCACAGTTCAAACTATTGCCCCGTGACAATGATTAACCAAGACAAAGTGTATAATAGATTGTGCATGAAGTTTTGAGAACTGTGCCTCAAATGACAAGCCTATATATCGTGTATCCGACACACACGTACTCACAAAAACAGCCTATAAAATGTTGCCTTGTCTTCTTTGCATCAGATAATTTTAAGTAATGTTAAGTCAACTCAAGTCCCAAGTGGAATCATCCCATTCAAGAGGTAACAGAGAGTGCACACACTTTCTAAAGATGTAACATTCAAGTATCTCTGATATTTCTCTTCGACCGATCGGCTGAGACTGACACGACAAAAAAAAATGCATCATAGGGAAAACCCATGTTGGAAATCATAGGAAACCAGTGAACGGAACATCGAGTGGCAATGTCGAAATATTAGTAATTCGTATAACATGTCTACTGGTAGTAGACAGCGTAGCTGTTGATCTCCAAGCTCGGAGAACGGATCAACAGTCACCTAATTAACAACCGGACACCGTGAGTTCAAACCTTCATTGACCGTAAACAAAGGGAAGAAATTTTCACAAACAAGAATGTTGATAATTCGCAAACTTACGAGTCATTGTATCTGGTGTGCTCAAACATGCTCGGAGTAACTGCGAAAGCAATCGGAGTATCAGGAATGTCACGATTCACACGGTAACACACTTGGGACAAGAGTCCATAAGTATAAGCCAAACGATAGACAACGGCTAAAATCAATTCGGGATAGAGGTTGAAACGTTGCATAGCGTTCAACTCGGTCTGACCACACTGATCCAGTGCTGCACGGAGTCGCGAAAAAGAAGATTTAGTGTTTGGCAGGCGAAACGAGAACCGTTACCTTTGGATCCCTGAGAAGCATTCCAGCATCTGGGATGTTCAGTTCGCGTGTCCGCAAGGAGGGAGTTCCATCCGACTTTCAGAGATGGGGAAAGGATCAGCTGATACGAAAAGCAAAACAACATGAACGTGAGAAAATGGAAATAGTTTGAATTATACGGGGCAATAATAGTTCAGTTCATAAATCAGCTTGTGAAACGGGATAGACGGTCTTGGAAACACAGTAGGATCACATCTCTAATGGCGGTGCTACTCTTCTAACAGACCCATTCAAAAATTTAGGTGAATACGTCGTCACACCGCAAGACGGACTAACAGAAAGGACCGACCGAAATTAGACATGCGTAGGAGGGTCCAAAAAACCTTTTGAGAGACCAAACGAAGGCTTCAATTCGTGAGGAGTGATATCTTCGAAAGAAACACGTCCGTATGAAAAGTGATAATCCATAGGTAAGTTTCAGTAGAATGAATAATAATATACATATGAATAATAATGATATACCGAAAACGTTGCATCCCATCACCTTGTGCTGTTCCAATCGAAACTTGATTTCCCCCAGGACATCTTCCATACCTTACGAAAGGTGTTGAAAATGGAAAAAGGAACGAAACCCAAAGGAATGCATATATATATATATATATATACCCAAAACTGGATAGAGCATATCCAAGATTCTTCAGTGGATGGCAGATGCCCAGATATGCCTAAACAATTGTTGAGCTTCCCTAATTCGCCAAAGATGTCACAACAAAACGTAGGAAATACTCGAGTATTCTTCTCTCCAAAAACCATCTTTTGCACCTAAAATTAGGGGACAGATTTCATACTCTCGAATGGTGTTTGCTATAAAAACGGTGCTTTGATGCTTTACGGTGGATTTCTATCCGAACCTAGTCCCCATGAAGATTTGTTTAGGCTGATTGCAACAGGCACATTGTACAAATGAATCGAATGTCACAAAAAGTAGACTTCCAAGGGGATGTACTCGGAGGATGGATGAGAACGGGTGTAGGTCATTCCAAATCTCTTGCGAATACTTTGTCGATAAGTGTAATCCACCTCGCAAAAAAGACGAGCAAATTGTAGCACGTTAACTTTTGTGTTAACATAACTAAGACCATGGTGGTCCCATATATATTTCGCAACAGAGGAAAAAGTCATGCGGATTTATAATTATATAATAATAATGACGATAATAATAATAGTAGTAACAATAATAATAAGGATGACGCGTTCAATAGAAAGGATAACAAAAAAACGAAACGGATTCAACCACCGAATTTTCCAACAGGTTTACACTAGAATTGCTATCCTCCAAACAAAAAGACCATTGAGAAGTTGAGTTCAGTCTATATACTTGCTCTGATGTCGATCTATCCACCTGTTTGGGGTCCCCGTGCTGTTGCACACCGTATGCTGAAATGTCGAATAAACTATAGTGTAGTCTTCGATTGGAGATACTTTGGATAGTCTGACAGGGCTCGATTGAACCGAACACTAGTTAATCACCAAAAATCAGTCTCTTCAGATATTCAGACTTTCGAGAGGTGGTATTGTCAGAGCACAACGTCGTCCAACTGTTGCACCCTTACAGTAAATAGCTGTCACATCACCTTAAGCAACCGCAAACCTCAGCAAACCTCTGCCATGCTGAACAAACCTGATCACGGGTGACAGACAAATTAGAGGGAGATACAAGTGATCTGTGCTTTAACATATCAAGTCTCTGGAGCACAATTGCAACTCAACTGGCACAGAAAAACAACAGTACCTGCTTGAAATAAGAATAGTAAAATCCACTTTCAGTTCTGAAGGTCATCTCGCGTTCACGGCTGGACAGGTGTGAAAAGAACAAGCTGTTTTCGTGTAGCAAGTTGACATGCACATAGTGTAGGAAGCCAGCGACAAGGGCTATCAAGACCACAGCTGCTGTCCGAAGCCTCCAGCGAGTTCGGAATCGATCGGAAGCCACAATGACTTCTCTCAACTCTACGCGCCGACCCATTGGGATACAACCAACACAACTTATGCTGAAATAAACAGAAAAACAAAAACCTAACATACAGTGTGTTGGGTTCTAAAACTGAACATCGTCCAATGAACTTAAATCAAAGGGAGGATGCTCCCAGCGATATCCTGCTTCCGTCTTGGGTTTACAGCCCAAATTCACTCTACATCACAGCAACATGCGACATGGTTCGTGATTCTCAAACGATCAAACTTCGTCGAATGAACACCTAAGTAGAAGCAAACTCCTGGCTCGGGAAGCCAGAACCATACTGAGAAAAGTTAGAGAAAATCTAGGCGCCACATGCAGTTATGGAAACACGCCTCATAAGTGACGGGATCATTTGGCTTTTTCCCATATTGATGTGTTTGCCATGATACAGAAAATCCCAGCACCTGGTACACAATTAGGTGGACTACGATCCACGAAGAATATAATCCTCGTGATTCACTCTGAAACCTCGCAATAAATCTCGGGCACCGAGACAATGCCGTTTGGACGACCTAGAACGGAACTAGGGACGACACCGAAACAGGGAACTGCACAGGTAGGCTGGTATAGTCTTAGCTTGACTAGCTTCACAGCCCTACATTTGAACGAAGTTCAGAAGGGCCGGATACCTTGCTGTCGAATGCCATCACCAGGATCATGATTTCCTTGATTAGACGCTCAGTCTCCCTACGTTTTTACGGCAATGGAACAAAAATGTGTACAACTACACACCCAGTGTGTTGCCGTCGAAAGTTTCGCTGTTGTTGGACCGGGCATTGCTTAAAAATGGTATAAACGAGAGATTCCGCTGGGTTCCATGTGAGTCTCTCGTCAAAACAAAATCCGTATGCAAATGAGTGTATCCCGCTAATTTCGTGCAATTTGGGTTGAAGTAGAACATAAGGTTGATGGAAATTCGGAGATTTCGTCCACCTGATGAGCCCCAAGAAGGGCGAAACCGATCGTGGGCTGTCGAAGTTTTCAGCATTCTTATGAGTGGTGTATTGCGTCTAAACTTGTGTCTTTCTTTCGACCAGTTCATTTGTGCTCTTGTTCACCCATGTCGTTCCAAGCGTGTCGCTGTTACGCGTAGTGTGCACAGGCGCTTGGTGGCACAGCCAGACCGAACCCGCTGATTGGCTTCACTCGTGGTTTACAGTCCGCTGTTGACTTTCAGTTTTAAGGTGCTCCACTGATAAGCGATCAATCCTTGCAATGTTGGGTTCTACGTATGGGGCATAAGATATTGATGTCGATATTTTACGAGATATTCGCTCAAATGTCTGCTCCGGATCAGTTCTAACTTGATCCCGTCTCTCATCAGACAGCCGATGGTTGGGACGCCTGGAAGGTGACGTTTACCAACTACAATTCCGCTCTACCAGTTTTCAATAGTTTAGTAAAACTTACTGAGCAACACAGCTCGGAACGGTTACGACTTCATCTAGAGGAAAGGGGGAAAACCAAGGGATGTCTGAAGCCATGAACCTCTGCGAAAAGTCAACCATAAAGGAAGCCTTGCTGGTATTGGATAAACAATGGCAGATGCGGTTGAAGACTTATGATGCCAGATACAAGTTGTCAACTGGGTCGAACTCCTGACGAAACCTTGTACAGTTTCATTTTACAGATTCTGTCTTCCGTACGTCTGCCCGTGTGAATATAAGGCCATTGCACAAACAAAAGTCGAATCAGCAGCTAATGTCTAGTGTCACAGATTACAAGGTCAGGTACCTCCTATTGACGCGATCCGCTGACGAATTGATTTGGGATCGTGCTTGTGAACTCGAATGTGCAGAAATATATATTCAAGATCAAAACAAGCTATGCCGTACAGAAATTAAACCGAAAGTAGTCACATGACCTGAACGCAACACGGTAACGACAGCTGTTATCCTTTCGGTAGCAGCAGACCCACAAATGATGTCCTGCAGTCAACTCCAATTGTAACAAGAGCGGTAATTTCAGCAACTTTGCTAAGGTATGCAATACTCCGCCGCTCGGTATCCGCAGAATGTAATCGATCCCTCGAAGACTGCGAGGTCTTCAAGTTTACCACTTAATAACCAAGAAGATCTATGTCTAATGCATTTTCTGCAACTTCTCTGTATTGATGATTCGTTTAGGTGAGCGAATCTCAAAGGTCATCCGTCACAATTTGGAAAAACGGTCCCTAATGAAATAAGATTTGTAAATCGTTGTAAAACGTGAATCGCATGCAATGGACGAAAGTTACAGGTTGTTCTACTGAAATAGTCCATCAGGCTTGCTAGAGCCTACATTGTGCTCATGGACGCAAAATATGAGGGAGTGTCACTCCTGTGATTAAATTTTGCTTTGTATCTGCTGATCGACTAGACGAATGCCGAATCCTTTGTTCTGAGACCTCGACAATTTCTATTCCGAGCAATCATCGCGGTAGACACATTCACACATTATATTCGGATAGCTCGTACGAGGTTTGAAGATGATGATAACCTATGCCCGTAGTTCAAGTTTTGTGGTAAACTGCAGTAGAGGTCTTCATTGAAAATGGCGAAACGTATCAGGTTTGTCATGACTGGCTCCGGGGAGTTGCCAGATAGTTTGCGGCTAGTGATGTATATGGTGAGCAGCCCACCATAACGCCTACCACTGAGTCACGACTTCAGTGAAGGAGGCTGTCGGTGGTTGCGATGCGAACTTAGCTGACACATTTCACTAACATGCGGCTAGGGGTCCATAATGCCTAATCAACTAACTAGATCTGATCTACGTCGATCGTATTGGAGAGCTGAACGAACCGAGCTGGCGCACACGACTAACATGCGGCTATGGGTCTGATGCCTAATCAACCGAAGGCATATCATCCGCCACCATAAAAACCAACTATCAATCACCTAGAAAAACAGATCAGCTGTAGCACCCCTTCGGTGCCTAACCGCCATACCACCCAAAGAAAGCACGAGGGATGGGATATTGGCAGGTTGCCCAAGCCTAGCCACGAGAAATCGAGATGCAGGGGCCGGGTTTGAACCACGGACTTTCCGGTCAGTAAATTCGCGCTCTCGCCCCGACACTTCCAGCGGTAGTTGTATATCACCCGAGTGGTAAAGACCTTGCCGAATTCATCGGTTACAAACCACCGCACTTCACATGACGGTGTTCAATACTTCAGCAAGGCCCTATAGGTGCCAAACTCCTTTGTTTAACCGTTGATTTACCGGAAGCCGATCGTACAAAAAACTTGATCACCTTATGATTAAGTTCGAGATAATAAGAGGTGACCGAGAGATGATTCCCCTGCCTCCTTAGAAAAAACGTACTGGACAGCCGGTGCTTTGCGTACTGCTTGTTTATAGCAAATGTGCTCAGCTTACTAGCTTCTTCGGAATCCTCGACTTTCCATTGGTCTTTCCTGGCTGCTTGCTACATTTGTAGTACACTCACTAGTAACGAAAAACAGCGTTGATGTCTCGATTAATCGCTGCACGCACAAATACCACATAGTTATCCTTCATATATTCATTTAACGCCTCCTCAAATGCCGTGTAAGGATGAAAACTGGACAGCCCCCAATTTCAAAACAAACATATCTGAAGTCATAGCACCGCAAGTTTAACATATAATGCGCCCCAATAATTAAGAAGGGAGATTGATTAAAACAAATCGCGACAAAATTAGGATAGATTAGGCTGATTTTTAGTTTGAACATACATACAACAAAATGCAACATTTTTACATAAAATTTTTATTCGACCCACAAAGGTTTTGGAGAAAATAGCATCTGCCGGCCAAGGATCAGCTCATACTTCTTAAGCGTCGAGCACTGAATCATCAGAAGACACTAACAAGTCAGGTGAATCCAGAGGTGATCAGCTTATTCTGCTATTTAGGGATTGGCATAAGATAGCTCAGTGCTTAGGCCCCAAACTGACCGGAAGGTTCATGGTTCGAACCCAACTCCGGCATCTCGACTGTTTCTGTCTAGGCTTGGGCAACCTTCGAATGAAAGCACGAATGTGCGAGTACTATTGGTCGCCGAAACTGAATTCCAATGTGGAAACTGCTGTTCGTGGCTGTTACGCGCGTCAACCACTTCCTGCACTAATCCAATCCATTGAATATCGAATGCAAACACCATGGGCAAAGATCGCGATCGATATCATGGGTCCAGCTACAAAGGCGCCACCACAAAAAACGTGCTGGTGAAGCGTGTTTCTACAGAAAGTAGTATAACACTGTTCTCTACAATAACAGCAATTAACTGGCTTTGCTACTTGTCCACAAGGCAAGGGTTGCTGGAAAAGTGTTGCCGGTTCTCAATTTTGAAGAAGTAATTTCCTTCAATTCTTACACAATAACTGTATCATTATAACACAGTGCCATTCAATCAAGCTGCTAATGGTGTGGTTGAAAGACCTTAAAAGAGTTCATACAAACAATCCAAGTCGCAGTTGAAGCGTGGGAGGATTAATTGATTTCAGGCCCGACAGATTAACACCCCACCGGGCAAGGACCATCGGAGTTAATGCTAAAAAGTTGAATTCGGATGCGACGCGGTGCGAACTTCATACCCAAGGAAAGTGCCAGTCAGGAAGAAAACAAACGAATGCAAACATAGTAGGTAAGGTATGGAGGTTCAGGTCAAATCACTGCATCGGGCACGTGTACAGTTTCCCCATGCACGGAAAGGAGGAAAACATCTCGGACCACCTTTAACAGGTAAACTGTGCTCTCACCTGGGACGCAATCCTGAGGTTGGACGACCTGTTCAGGTACGTTAATCTCTTCGGCAGTAATAATTCCGAACGCACTTCACTTGTTGCCAATATCTCACTGTTTCCTCGATATATATATATATATATATATATATATAT